>JAWNKX010000142.1:0-15180 GCA_035041755.1 Cacoxenus indagator | reverse complement strand
AGTATAAGTCTAATTTTTTTTTTCATGTCATTATTTTTTTTCTAATCAAACAAATGTGTTATGCAGTTTACTGCGATAAATGTTATAATTTAATTAATAAAAAAAAAAATTAAAATTATTAGAGGGCTGCTCAAAAGTCATAAAATCGTTTCCTAATATAGAGCTGCATGGTTACACTCAAATTATTCGGTACTCAAAGTAATATCGTAGCCACTTAAAAATTAAAGTAGAGAAAACATTGAGTAACGAGTGATTGGGTGTTTGAGACAATAATATGTTTGTGTCTCCCTTAGCCAAACCGCAGCGGATAGATGGAATAGATATATAAGGAGTTGTTGTGAGAGTACTCCAACATCCGAAAATATATTCGGATAACCAAAATATTTTGTTTCGCGAGCGCAGTAGCAGAATTCATTTTTCGCATTCTTTATTGCGCAGTCGTAAAGGATAGAAGGGGACACAAAATTGTAAACGTTGCATTATCGCCAAATAATCATTGTATAAAGAATAAGAAAGTAAATCAATTGAAAAATACATATAATTTATTATTTATTATATTATTATATTTATATTATAATTTATTTAATTGGTATATTTATTTTCTGTATTATATATATATATATATATATATATATAATTCAACAGATACAATAGATAAAAGGGACAAGAATACTTTGTATTCATATTTATTTCATTCATTCCGCTTCGCTTTAATTAAAAAATCGCGCCAAACCAATACATGTTCCTTTTTCGCTATCATTCGCACATCAATACAATGAAAATAAAAATGGGTGACGGTAATCAAAACAACCAAAACAAAGGTGATATACAGAAATTCCTTTTCATGCTAATTTGCGCCAAGTACCCATAATTGAGCAAGACACAGTCCGACGGGGAACAGCAATTGCTTCGATATCGCAACAATTTTAAAAATTATTTAAATTTCTGTTTGCCTGGTTACTTTGAGCTGCAATACAATGTTTTCGTATAATAAAAGAAAGAACGCCATCATAAAAATTTGTTGTTTACATCTATTCTTGCCAACTGAATAGATAAATAATAATAAATAATATAATAAGCGTAAAGAAAGGCATATTGATGAATAAAACAAAGAACGATAATTTCAAAGGGGTCAAGTCAGTCAATAAAAAATGCGCGCGTTAGCAGAATGACGTTGCTATACAGCGACCTGCGCTGCTACTTCGATGTTAATAGCAGACAAATAACATAAGCCAATGTCTTCTTAAGATTTGGAAAAAGCTCCAAAAGCTCGTGAGAGAAATGGGAACTCTATATGAATTAATACTCTTTATGCATACAATGCAGCTATTACACGATGGGCAAGTATAATAGTGAAACTAAATTATAATTTCACAAAAAAGTGTTATATTAAAGCATTAGTTAATAGAAGCTTATAAAAAACGAAAATTCGGTGAATTTTTTGCAATAATTTCGCTTTATTATTGTCGCTTTACCAATCTAAAAGTTCAACTAAGACAATTTTTTTTTTCATTTCGTTTCTTTTTTGTCCTTTAATTTAATTTGTAATTACATCATTTACGCTTTAACTTCACTTAATTTTAACAGCATTAAAATCTTTGGAATTAACTTCTTTTTTTATTAACTTTATTTGATGTTTAATACCGTTTGATTTACAAAAAGCACACTAATATCTTTGCGAGCAGTTTTTTCTTCTATTTTCTTTTTTTTTTTTGCTTTTGCTTCACATTTAATAATCTTATTTCTTTACAATAATTTTGTAAATAAATATTTTTTTTTAATTTACATCGCATAATTTAATTTTTATTGTTTTATGCATAGAAAAATAAAAGTTTTACTTGCTGGCGGACGTAATTGAATTCTAGTGTTCGAATTAAATTAATTACAGTTTTTATAGTTAGTTATTTAATTTATTAAGTGCTATAAAACAATAAAAAAGTAAAAAAAATTATACAAATAATTATAAAAAGTAATAATCTTACACGCACCACGCTGAACATAAAATTCGCTCTGCTAATTTTCTGAGATATTAAAAAATATACATAAAAAGAAATTTTTAATGGCGTTGAATTTTTCTTTGACTAAAACTTAAATTTTCTGGAGTAATGACAACTCTATGCCAAGTCTATAAATCTTAAATATATAAACGATGGTGCTCAAAACGTGTTGGAAGTTGACCGAAAGGAAGCTTGTAATCTTTTTGAATTCTTATTTTTATTATTAATCTGGTTACACCGAGGTGAGCTGAGAAGAGCCAAATAAGTAAATATGACACTAAAATTTAGAAACGTAATTTATGAAAACCAACTTGGCCAAATAGTCTACTCAAAGCATAATGTACATCGGATACCCCTCTTAGCAAGACTTTGACAGCTTTTTTTTGATGAAGTTGTAAAGAAGAATATTCTTTTTGACTGGTCCTTTTTGTAGCACTATTCTTAGGCAGACTTTTTTATGCCTAGACTTTGATATTAAATGTTGAAAATACATTTTTTAATGATTAGTCAAAACAAATTTGGCAGACTCCCACTGACTTGATAACGGAGTTTCAGGAGGAAAAATACACAGGCACACTGCTCTTGATTTGAAGCGGACTCATCAGGACATAGTAAAAAATGGCAATTAGAAGAATTTATTGAAGAAATATTTCATCTAAATATATAAAAAATTATCCCTCTTAGGCGAATACCTCTGTAAAGCTGGACATACGCAATGAACCTGTGTGATTCGCTTGTGTTTGAGTGCATGTTCGTCTCGTATGTCGCTGTTGACGAGCCGATGTTCGTGTAAAACTCAAATTTTGTTAAACGAGCATATGTGATGTGCTTGTCGTGTATGGCCTGCTTAGGCGAGCGAAAATTTAAGAAAGTTTTATCTTTATAACTACAAATTTATAGAGCGTCCTTCAATTTATTAGTTCAAACCCGAAATGGGTTAGATTTGCCAAATGTATTGTGTCCACTTTTCTACTGTCATCCTGAACTCTCTGGGGACAACATAGAAAATAGAAAATAGAAAAAAAGGGACTACAGGCAATACTTAACTATTTGGGCTAGCCTTAAGCTAAAAAAAAAATCTTTCAGAAAATCGAGAATATTTTCTCCAAACTAAATTTACTGCAAATGACACATTAAACATTTAAAGCTTCGTTAAAAGTCGAATTTTTTTTGGCTAGGCAGCAATTAACCAACACTCGTACGCCCATTTACACACACATACACGAACACACACGCATACTTGAATTAACACAATAATCCTCACTTTACACGAAAAACCACATGCAATTTATGAACATGAAAAATGGTGAGAAAAACGGCGCTTCACGCGCACACACACCCACACAAAAGCACACATACAAACGCTCAACTGCAGAGACTTAATTGAGCGCATAATTGGCATTAGTTTATAATAATAATGTTTAATTAGCATGCATCCGCAGTGCAGCAGTTGCAACACTGTAGGCATCTATTCATTCAGGCATCTAGTGATTCAGCTGCACTGTAAACGCTGCATTATTTGAGCTTATCAGTTCTTTTGAAGACCTTGATTTTGCTTAACAGTGATCTACTGCCGCTTTTGCTGTTAGTTTGATGTTAATAACAGACAGTTAACAGTTTTCCTAGCTTTCTACTTTGGTTGAAAGTGCAAAAAGCCTTCACGAGGGGCATGTGAATGTGGAACATACATATTTATAGTTAGAACATGATACTTTTATTAAGCACAGTTAGGCACCATTAAAATTAGTCATGGGCTATTTATGAATTTTATTAGGTAATGAAAATATAAGAGCCAAAGAGTATTCATTCATATAGAGTTCACATTTCTCTCACGAGCTTTTTGAGCTTTTTTCAAATAATAAGAAGGCATTGACTTATGTTATTTTTCTGCTATTAACATCGACGTAGCAGCGCAGCCCGCTGGTTAGCAACGTCATTCTGCTAATTACGAATACGCGAATTCTTAGCGCGAATTAGCGTGAAAGAAATTTCTGTATATCACTTTTGTTTTGGTTGTTTTATTTGCCGTCATCCATTTGTATTCTGATGAAATGATATTGTTGTGAAAATGATGGAAAGGAATATGTACAGTGCCAAACTAAATTATTGGAGCAGCAAGCAATTTTAATTTCAGGCCTGGTTTGGGATACCTAGTAAGATGATATTTGATAAAGAAAGACATTTCTAAGGTAGAAGAATCAATTGTTATTATTATTATTATTATTATTATTATTATTATTATTATTATTATTGTTTTGTATGCTTGTTTTGTGATTAAAGTTATTTTATTTTAGATGATAATGCGTGAATACATGATTTTCTTTTTAGAGAATAGTTTATAAACCGAACCGAAGAGTGAGTGTGCTGTAATGAGCTTAGTTTTCACAAACGGCGCTATGTTCATCCCAAGCACTTAGCTGTAAAGGCAAAGAAAAATATAAAAATGTAAAGATGCGAACAATTTCAGTTACATTTCCACACTCACCTGACATTCACGGCTGCAGTACCACTGCTTCTTGCAATCGCCACAGCAATACTTCGCCTCAGATTTGGAGCACTGACAGCAAATGGGAAGTTTGCGATTGGGCTGTGGTGTCTTGGCCGTTAAATATTCCATATCGCTCAAGCTGCGACGTAATCCTTGCTGTAATTGAGATAATAAAATTAAAAACAATTACCAAAAAAAAATTTTTGTATGGGTTAAATTAAAAGCTTGCGATCCAGTCTAGGCTCTAGCTATATATATATATATATATATATATATATATATATATAAATAAGTCAACACGTATCTTGAAATCAACCTAACGCTATTAAGTTTTTTCTGTTCCTTCTTATTTTACGGAGCTGATTTGCATGGAGTAGCAAGCAGTTTTCAGCACTTTTGTATGCACATAAAGCATTTCAATGTTGTCGCAGCCCATATTGTACTTCTTTATGTTTGTATTAAAATGGTGCGCTACATACGAGGCTTACGATTTTTTCTCTGTTTCACCTTGTTAGCAGCGACCGTGAGCAAATTGTTAATCTATTCTATGTCTTTCACATTCATTGCTTCAAACGGTATTATATGGTCTGGTCCCTATAGACTCCGATTTTAATTTAATTTTCAGGAAATCTCTACAATAGTCTTATTTTTCTCAAATTACAATAGCTTATGTTTCAAGCAAAGCTTTGTAACATAAAGCAGTGCCTCCACTGGTCGGTTGAAATTCAACCACAATCGTAATAATATTAAATTGTAGTATGTCATACTACACTTAGTACACACACGTTAAGCTAATTGAACAAAATGAAAGCGTGGGTCATGCGAAACGTGTGTGTGAGCCTTTGTTATAGTTGTAATTGTAGCATTACAGCCTACTGCCGATTCTTACTATAGTACAATGAAGCAAGCTTCGTTCTCAGCTTCGTTTTGTATTGTATTTCCTAGGTAGCTTCGGTAGGTTATATTCTCTTGGTTCTTATTATTATTTTTTTTCTCAGCTTCGTTTTGTATTGTATCAGATTCCTCCTGGAACTTCGCGCGGAGGGTATGTAAAAAACTACCAGATAGTGCTTGAAGTGGTAGCGGCAGGCAATCATGCAAGAGTGCTGTTCTCAAGAGTGGACGAAAAAAAAGTAATAATAAAACCAACACTCACTATGTCGTCCATATTGTTCCTCAACGTGCCTGCGGAATGCACATGCGCATTTTGTGGTATCAAGGCTTCAAATTGCGCTTTTTGAGCTTTGAATATCATTTCTAGTATCAAGAAATCATCATATGAGAGCCGCTTGGGTTCGCTCTGGCCTATGTTAACAAAGTCACCAGCATCGGTGTCGATATTCCTGCCATTAGACGACTCCAGCCAATTGGTGTTGTGCCGCAATGATGAACGTTTCTTTGATGTAGACAATAATTGGATTAATGCACGATGGAAATATTCAATATTACTTAATACATTAAAGACATCGTTACGAGTCGTCATGGGTACTTCTGCCAGTGGTGGTGGTGGCGCTGCTGCTGCTGACGATGTTGACGGTCCACGTTCATGTTGTAGATTCGGCGGTTTAAATTCTTTGTCAAGGTACGACAACAACTTGCGACATTTATCGTCGAAAGTGAGTCTGAAACAAACATAAATAAATCAGGGAAAACAGCTGCTGAAACATTTTAATTGTATTTATACGCACTCTCTCTGACGATGCTGTGTAGAAGTACTAGAAGTGTGTTCGGTTTGCGTAGCACGTCTTGGCTCAGATTTGTTTTTAACGTCGCCATTGCTGCTGCACAACGAATATAACAACATTAATAGCTCTCTCTCAGTAATGGATAATACTCACGGCTTCCCAGAAAACACTTTTCCCAGCTCAGCGCGTACATCCTCAACTGACATATCCGCGCGACTAGAGATTAGCTGAGCCAGCGTGTTATTGCTGCCACTGGTGCTTGGCTGTGCATCACAATCCTGTACAGTTGGTTCGGGGCGTTCATCCGAAAGTTGCTCCTCCAATTCTTTCAATTCTGCTGCACTCAAATCTTTCACATAATCACTGCGCTTTTTGCCTTTAATGAGCTGCTTTGAACGCAACAGACGATCCATTAACTCTTGCTTAACACGTTTTAGATAAACCAAACGATTCCACTCCAACTCCTTGGCCCTTATCACACAATTCAGAATATTCAATTCAGAATGCACTAGGTTGATTTTATCGTTCAGCTTCTTCTCTGTGGCTGTAGCAGCGTTCACTTGCACCGAAATTGCCTCATCATAGGCCGGCAGCAGATCTTTGATCTTATCATAGAATACCACATTACTTGCAGGATCGAGCGTTGGGCGTTTAGCTGGCGGCTGATCGCCACTCGATGTAGCGAATTTGGGAACTGCATCATTTTTGGTTGACTGTTGTGTGGTTGGGGTTTCTTGAGTTGTTGGTGACGCTTTTGGAGAAGCGGAACGTCGGCGTTTTTCACAGCCACTGGACATGGCATTTGGGTGTTGTGTTGGTTTGGTGCTTTGCACAGGCGTTGAAATAACTGGTTGGTGAGATTTTCCAAGCCGTGAGTCGCGTAAATGTAGTACCTCTGCTGGTCTAGGGGTTGCTTGTAATGTTGTAGCTGTTTGTGGTAGAGTTGTTGGCGGTTTGAAATGTGGGATTGTATTTGTTGTTGGTCTGGGTGTATCCGGTTTGATTATTTCCGGTTTAGTTGGTGTTTTGGAAGAGTGGTTGCTGCAAGCTCCAACCTTCAGCGATGGTGATGCTACAGCTGCGATTGATTGTTCGTGTTTGATTGGCTGTTGTGCTAGCTTTGGAGTCGGGCCTGTGCCATTGCGCTTATATTCATCGATATCCACTTTAAACGGCACAGGTTTTGGTTTAAGGAACTCAGCCATAAACTCCTTTTTCGGTACAGCAACATTTGCTTGGGTCACATTATTTGCTTGGACTACATTTTTCTCAACGACTCCATCTACATCCATAGGTACATATTTTCTGGGTGCTATGTTTGCTTGATCTAGAGATATTACATGTGTTATTATTGGTTTAGTTTCTTGCTTATGTGGTGATTCTTCGTCTTCGGTATCATCCAGACAAATTAATTCCGGCGATTTTAATGCTTCTCTTTCTACACGTGCCATTGCAGATGCTGCTTCTTGCTTTTGTTTTTCTTTTAGAGCGGATACTGTTGTTTGAGCTGGTAGCTTTTCTTTTTTTTCTGCTGCCTTTTCTTGTGGTTCTTCTTTCTTAATTTCGGCAGCAGCCATTTGGCGCTTTTGCTCTAGATAAGCCTGATGTTTTGCTCTAAGCTCTTCAACTTCCCTTCTTGTAGCTGCAACCTCTTCTTCCTCAGCCAATCGCAATTGGGCTAAAGTATTTACGCGTTCATTGCGCTTTTGTATTTTTAGTATATGCTCCTTTAACAAATCGTGCAACTCGAGACGCCTTAACTTTGCGTTTAAACTGTCAGTGATTTAAAAATTGTTTCATTTAGTATCGGCTATTAAACACGAGAAATCAAATATATAAACAATTAACTTACAATTTGACGCTGCGTAACTTGTACGTCTGACAAATGAGCTTTTTCTTTCTAAGCAACTGATTTTGCTTGTCAGTTTGCTCACGAGTGCGAGGTGGTGCCCCTGCTGTAGCAACCACCGCCTTCATCGCTACACCGACGACTGGCTTTGCAGTCGAGCAATCTTTAGAAGACAATGCCTTTGGGGACTTCGTTGTAGAAACTGAAGTCACAGCTATATCCATTAACTCATCATCGTCGCTGGTGTATTCATCGCTACCCAACGAGGACTCCGATGAAGAATCAGAGATTTCGATTGACATCCTCAATTAAATTTGACGTCACAAAATGTACTTTAAACAAGAGAGTCAGTTACATTGTTAAGCTTATAACCTTATTTTTTTTTCTTTTATTTTTCTTTTTTTGCTTCTTTGTAACAATTTTTTTTTATGCTACCTTTTTTTCCCTGCTTTTTTATTTGTCTTTTTCAAGTATACTTACAGTGCCGAACTAAATTATTGGCACAGCAAGCAATTTTAATTAATAAATTAATTAAAATAAGTATTTAAATGAAATGATGTGCGCTTGGTTGGGAATTGATCCTTCTACCTGAGAAATGTTTTTCTTTATCAAATATCACCTAAGTAGGTGTTCCAAACCAGGCCTGAAATTAAAATTGCTTGCTGTGCCAATAATTTAGTTCGGCACTGTACATGATTTATTTACATACCCGGCGCCGCCAATAAGCCACAGCGAACAACGACAAACTTTTGAGCCGCACTCAAGTTTTTGCAACCGGTCGGAAAGTGATTGGAATAAGCCGGTTGCACAATGCGTTAACAGTTGGAAAAGGCAAAACAGTTTAAATTTTCCCAAACCCTTATTAATTTGTTTTCCACTAATCAAATCCAGAACCCTTTTCTAAAACTAAAGAATTCGTACGAAATCGAACGCGTTCCGTCGATGAATTGCAATAAAAGCAAATTCTCTAAAGCGTTGCCAATTATAATTAATGAACGAGTTGCCAGTGTGACATGAAATTTTGCATTAAGAGGGCCCACACAACGAATCGTTAAATCCACTTCACTCGACTAAAACCGAATCCACTTGGCTTGGAGTACCATCGCTCCGAGTTCTATTTGTGTGCTACAACCCTTTTTAAAGGGCCCTTTACATGGTAAAATTGCTGTATTTGAAGTGTGCAGACGAGAATGTGAATGACGCGCTTAGGTCTGTTCTTTTAAAATATTACACAAAATTATCACTTACCTATATTTCACTCTTTTATATATATATATATATATATATACTTTGTGCAGGCGTAATCGAGCTAGACTCAGGGCTGGTTTAGAATACCTAGTGAAATGATATTTGATAAGGAATAAAATTTCTCAGGTAAAAGGATCAATTCCCAACCAAGCGCACACAATTTCATTTAAATAATTATTTTAATTAATTTATTAAATTTAAAAAAACAAAAAAATTGTCAATTTCATTGAACAAAATTATTGGCACACTTAGCTTATCATGTGCTTTTTGTCCAAAATTTACTAATCTGGCAACTTCTTTTTACGAAAAACAGTTATCTTAACAATACAAATTATAACGCAAAACTTTAAATCGCATAATTTTTTTATGTCCGAGCAAAATGAGGCCGAAACACAAAGAAACGACTGAATCTCACCGTAAAATAATTTATTGTCTCCACGATCAAGGCAAATCATATGCTGAGATTTGTGAGATGATGGACAGAAGCCGTTTAGGAGGAGCATTGTGCAGCGCTTTAAGGAGGCTTCATCATTGAAAAGCGCAAAACACACAGGACTACCTAAAGCTTTGACTGAGCGTGAATGCAATAAAATCGTCAGGAAAATAAAAAAGGATCCGAAATTGACATCAACACAGATTGCTGCTGAGGTGGAAGAAGAATTCGGGATGGATATTCATCCAATAACGATCCGGAGAGTACTGCATGAGGCCGATTTTAATTGTCGAGTTACGAGACGTAAACCGTTAATAACAAAAGTGAACCAAAGGAGGCGTTTGGCATATGCTAAAGAATATTTTAAAAAACCCACAGACTTTTGGGACACTGTGCTCTTTTCTGACGAAAGCAAATTTAATATATTTCGCTCTGACGGCCGTCAAATGGTGTGGAGAAAACCAAACACTGAACTACAAAAAGAAAACCTCGCAGTAACAGTTAAACATGTTGGTGGAGGAGTAATGGTGTGGGGTTGCATGTCCACTGCGGGTGTTGGCGAGCTGGAATTTATTGACGGCATCATGGACAAAAAGTTGTACATGGACATTCTCAAGAGAAATGTTGAAAAAAGCGCCGAAAAATTAAATTTAATTTTCAACACGACAATGATCCTAAACACACGGCTTATGATGTCTGTATGTGGTGCGTGTGCCGAGAGCGAAGCACGTGTACGACTTAAATCAATGATCGTTTGAAAAGCAGGCGTTGAGCTGTGAGAACTGAATAGCACACAACGTAGTGGGACTCGCTGCGTTCAAGTTAAACAATGGAAAATGCGATTAGGTATATAACTAGTAATAATATTTATATACAGAATTTATACTTTATTTACACGCCTATATCTTAAGATTATGACAGTAGTTGTCTGAAATGCCGTCTTTTTAGCCGATGTATAGGTTTGGAGTGCACAAGTTTCCTAGCCAATCTGTTTGCGTGATTTCTTAATCTGTTGTTAAATCTACTTGTGTGTAGATTTATTTCGTCCTCAACTAGGGCTATGTTGAGATCATGGTATATACGGCTATTCGTGACGTACCTAGGACAGCCGGTGGCATTTGCTACGACAAGCGAAAATTGTCTTGTGCTACGATGTGAAGTGGGGTGCTTGCGGGAATAAAATTTCCTCTTAGTGCGAGTTAGCAACTGTGTTTTTGTCTATTGCCATCGGCTACTTGTGGACTAGGAACGAAGTCGGAAAGTGTGAAGTGAGGTGCGTACGGAAATAAAAATTGATTTGGCTGGACTCGACAAGAAGTTGAAATCAAAAATCAAATGCGAGCCAATGTTTGAGTGTGTTGTGTAGGTAGCCTTCTCAGCACCTACCGCTATCGGTCTACTCGGCGATGAGCCGCAACCCGTTTGCGATAGACGACGTGTCGGCAGTGCTGTTGTTGTCGAACTCACCGATTGATTATTTAAGAACTTCCATTTTTATACATTTATATTTGTTGTCGTCGATTAAGTACACCAATAAACATTACAAGAACATTTTAGAGAATTCGTAATATATCAATACATAATATGGAATTTTCCAATTTTACCGGTAGACTTGGGTTCCAAACTTCACATGGTTATTCTCAGATAACCTAAATCGCCTAAACACCATCCCACCAGTGCACCTGGAATTTCCATTTCCCAATTTTCGATTCATATTTAATGCAGGCAAAATAATCAATAACAACAAAACTAATACATCCTTCGGCTATGTCGATGCTTAGATTCGGAAGAATTGGCTGGCTGAATACAAGTAATAATAAACGAAAGAAAAATGTTGTTTTTTGCAGTAAATGCGTATTATTATAATGTAATAATTTTAAGTTATAAAATATTATAACAATATGAGTGCTTAATTCTTACTTGTAACCCACGTTCTCATTACTGGGTTCTACGTTCTACGGTTAACTTTGATACATTCTCTTCTAGTTTCATAAATGAATATATGTACATATATACCCGATGTTATAGAACTTATAATGCTATAATACACATAAAATAAAAACAGTACTTCGTGATAATGACATCGCTCATTAAGCTAATTATTCTTCATAGTCGTCGAGCAATTTGCGTTTCTTTTGCATCTTGCGCTTCTTATTTATTGCCTCGAGCCGCATATCTTCAAGGTCTTCCTTTATGCCGAGCTTCTTGCTGATAAGCTCTTCGCGTTGTACTTGCGCATAACTAGACTCCATATTAGCGTCATCATCATCGAAATCGGCATACTTTCGCTTATCGTAGCCGAAAATGTCGCGGATGTGAGAGGAGACATCCTCCTGACAGTCATCGTCATCAATAAAGTCGTCCAACTCAGAATCGTACTCATCGTCATCATAAATGCGTCCTGTAAATAGAGCTAAATAAGAGCCAATCCAAGCAAAACAAAGTCGACCAAAAATACTTACTTTTATGTGCCGGAGCTATTGGCTTGCGACTGCCATTCAGCGGCTTATTTGGCTGCCGCCCATCAGCCGGAGGTAATCGCCTCGTGCACTGCACATCGGCAGGTGGGAACTGCTTTGTGCGCTGCACATCGGCAGGCGGAAATTGACGCGTCTTGGCTGAGTTCGCATCGCGTGGTGGAAACTCACGAGTGGCACCATTGTGTGTGTTACTCTCAGGCGGCCCATAAGGATTCCTCGACTTTTGGCTGTTAGTTAAGGGATTTGACGACGTTGAGGAAGTGGCGACGCTCTTGGTAGTTTTACTAGATGGTGCCATCGACGGTTTTGGGGGCTTGACCGTAGGCGTGTTGGATGTGGAGTTCGCACTGCCGTTGGGAATTCTGGCTGTTAACGGAGATGACGTTGGCGGTAGTTTTGGTTTGTTGATTGCACTTGTTGCAGGTCCCCTTGAGCTCTGGACTGCTTTGGGTGGCGTTCTGCTTTTTGATGATTGATTCAATTTCGGTATGCGACCGTTGGGATCCATGCAATTCAGGGTAGTGCCGCTACTGTTTGTCTCTTTGCCACGGTTTTTGCTTTTATCCCTTTCGCTTTCACGTTCACGATCATGCCGCGCACGCTCCTCCTTGTAGCGTTGGCGTTCCTCAAGTTCGCGTTTCTCCCGCGCCGTAAGCAGACGCTCAGGTTCGGCCTTCTTTTTGACATCAGGCACTACAATCGGCACCGGCTCGGATTTGTTTTTCTCGGCCAATTTGAGCAATGATTTATAATCTATCGGTGGCGGCTGCGGTTTACGGTCTTTTGCCTTCTTCTGCTCCTCTTCTTGTTTTTTACGCTCTTCCTCAAGTCGTTCCGCTTCCGGATCATATAGAGTTTTTGATGTCGCATGCGCACGTGCTGCATGCACCTTGGACTCTCGTGCGGTAGCACTGTTGGTCGAAGCAGCACCAGCCGCGGCTCTGCGTTGTCGTGTATCAGATTTGGCTTCTTCACGATCACGCGTTATTGCTGCTTTCAAACGTTCTTTTGTACTCGAGAGATCACACAAGGGCCTTGGCCGACAGGGAGTAAATCCTTTATCGTCCTTGACGTCTTTCACCTTTTCGATGTATTTCTGATAGAAAAGATTTGCCTCTGCCGACACACATCCGTAATCGTCCAGGTCGAGTCTCGCTTCTGGCACCACTGCTATTGAAGCACAATTTCTGTCAACATCGAGCACCGACCTGTCGGCCGATTTGGTTACCTTGAGCATCTTACGAATTTTATTCTTGGCTTTTTCATCACGCTTCGAAATGAACTCCGTCACTTTTTGACTTTCTTCACGCTTGCGTTGCTGTTCTTCCTGTTCTAGCTTTTGTAGAAATTTTTGTATGTTTTCCGAGAGCTTTTTATCTTTGCTCTCCTTTTTGGGTGGCGCATATTTTGTGCAGTAGTAGTTGCCCTAGAAAAGAAGGGCTTAACATATTCCCCTTCATTACGACCGACACTCGAATACACTTGATACCCCGCATTCCTTATTTCCCTAATTAACCATTTTAATATGGTTTTATTATCTTTGCTTTCCAATAAATGTAATCAAATGAAATTGTTGACGTACCTGAATTTTCGACGACATGCTGTTTTTTTTTGCAAAGTCCATCAGAATATCGTAATCCATCTTTGTTGTTTTTAGTTGCACTTCATAAACGAACCAGCTCTTATTTAATATTTATTAATGCGAATAGTGCACCGTGGTGCCGTCAGCTTGAACTCAATTTGCGTAATGACGGGAATCGTGTGCAGTGCACTATTTATATACTTTACCATTGCATAGGGTTGCCAACCGAATACAAAGATTGTGCACTCTTTCAAATTCTCTGTATACCTAAGTGGCAACTTGCGACATAAACTGTCAAATTAAATAATCATTGTAATAAGAAAGTAAATAAATTGGAAAATACATATAATTTATTACAATTCGTATATTTATTTTATTTATATATATATATAATTTATTATTATACAATAGAATTTATCTAAGCATATTATAGAAGGCTATATAGGTTGCCACCTGTTCTGTTGTTGTTTGTTGTAATTAGTGACCCAGTGGGACTAAGCATTGTATGCTGTCCTAAATTACTTGACAGAAAAAAAAGTAATTCGATTTTGTCGGTTTGATAATTGCAAAAGATAATAATATTTAGCCATCCTTAAGTAAATAGGCAAATATCCTTGCTATATTCATGTTGCTTTTCGGAGTAAAATATGTAGCAAATTCCGAACGGATTAATGATAACAGCATAACACCCGTAACCTTGCAGTGGATACTAAAACTTTTTATGCCAAAGGGGCGAAATCTTCCCTAAGAGAGAGCATTTTCACCACATTGAGTCTGGTATAAAAAACTCGAAATGCCGCGAGTCCATCACAGTTGTAGAGAATATCATTTTCCTGTTTTGACACGCAGATCTACTGATTTAGTTAGATTTTGTTATTTGAACGGACGTATAGCAGAAAGCAAGCATTTGGAAATGCAGTGAGGAAGGCAAAAAATGCGTTACAAGTGGAGCGAAAAAACGTAAAGTAATTAATAATCGCTTTATACTGGTAACTTTATCAGAAGCCTACCAGAATAAGTTCTCTTTAACTAATAAAAGGCTCATCTATCTGCAAGTAGTGGCACCTGCTTGGTCCTACGCCATACAAATTTGGGGCACTACTGCTGCCACTACATCAGAAGAGTGCAGGCGTGTCAGAGCAAGGCTCTCAGAAGATTTACGGGCGCCCCTTGGTACGTCCACAACACCCCACTGCATAGAGATCTTGCCGTGCCAACTGTTATGGAGGTGATTAATTCTCACAGCTGCCGCTATCACTACAGACTTTTATCGCACCCAAATCCGCTGGAGTCCTCCCTCACCTGTATCTCAACCAGGCGTAGACTGAAGAGGCTACACCCGCATGATCACCCCCTAAGAAGGATTCTGCCATCTATATCATTGCCTTTTCGGCGCAATTTGCATCGTTTTTAATTTA
>JAWNKX010000141.1:0-227429 GCA_035041755.1 Cacoxenus indagator | reverse complement strand
GCCACAGGTTTTTTTAAATTTGTGTTGCTGCACTTGATGTTGTTGCGCTTGATGTTCATGTAGTTCCCGTTTGTTGTTGCTGAACTTGTTGACTTTGATGAAACTGCTCTTGGAGCTATTTTACGATGTCTTCCTGATAGAGGATAGCTGATTGTAACTGCTGGGCTGCTTCGTCATTCATTTTCAAATTTTTTTTTTCAATAAAATTTTTTTTTAACGATCAGCTTTACTTTTTATCCTTTGAATATTTGAATTTCTTTGTATATTACAAGCTGTACTTTTATGATTTAACAAAATGTAATTCTTGTTAAAAAAAAGTTGAAACACGTTTGGAAATTTTCCTCCTTTTATTTTTTTGTTGATTAATTTTTGCTGGTGTTGGTTTCTTTATTTTTTCCGAATAGCACAATTGTTTTTTTTTTTTTTAGAAGAAAGCTTTTCGTTATAATTTCGGTATTCACATTATGCATTCGTCCCTTGTTAGGCGATGAGTTTTTGTTTAAACACACAATTATTGTTTATTCTGTTTTTGTGGTGTATTTTTCAAAAGTTGCAAGTGTTGAGTGAAATAATTTTGCGAAATGATCGCATTTCATTTTTGTTTCCGTTAAAGTTTCAGCTTTTTTTTCACAGGAATTTTTTTTCGATTTTGTTAAAATTTTTTTTTTTTAGAAAATTGAACCTTCGACTGCGCCACTTATATACTTATGTATGAAAATGAAAACACACAAAGCTCTTCAGAGCAAAGGCATGTATTTTATTTCACTGATGTCATACGACTAATTTTATATGTATTTCTTACAGACTAGAAAACTTACTATGCTAAAAAATGCTTAAAAATGCTTAATGCTTCAGTGACGAACGGACAACAGTAAGCAGGTCGATGACCGACTGATTTGTCATTGTTCTTTTCTACACTGTTACATAAATCAGATGACCAGTTAGGTCATATGTATTAATGGACCGTTAGCGAGGTCAATGATATAGAACTGTATTGTGTTAGGTGCAGAAGACTGTTAGTGAAGATAGTCTATATTATGTTATTTTATGTTTTGTTATATCGCTGTGGGAGAAACTGTTGGCGTGGTCAATGACCGAAGATGTTTGATTTTGTTAGTGATGGGTCGTGAAGGTACGTAACTCGCGACCTGGGGTGCATTGAAAACCGAACATAACTTTGGTTCGACCACAAGTCATTTCGGTACTGAACTACAGGGTTAGTAAACGTCCGATAGTAATACTTAATATTACGGCTACAGACTTCAAGTCATCAGCAACTAAAGTACAAATTCGTTATAAAAAAATATATATTTTAAACAGAACATTTTAACTAATCACTTGAAGTGATATCATATTCTACGTAAAATACCTTTATATCTTTGTAAACACTCTGTTGTCATTGAGTAAAGTTCCTTGACCACTTCCATTCGAAATATAAAATTTAAATCCCTCAAATGAACGAACTCTACTCGCAGCTACATACGATTGTCCATGCGCAAATACTGTTCTTCTCAAAAGGACACCAATTTTTAGAAATGTTTGCCCCTGCGACTTGTTAATGATTTTAGCATATGCAGGTATAATTGGGACTTGTGTCCTTTGAAATTTAAATGGAAGAATTGTTAAAGAAAATGTTAAATTTATTCGAGGAATCACAATTCTTTTATTTCGAGCTACTCCCGTTAATACGTCGTAATCAACGGTATTCCGGTGCGAGGAAGTTACTCTAATTCGAGTTCCATTTACTATGGCTTGTGAAGTATTTAAATTGCGAATGAGCATAACAATGCAGTTTATTTTAAATTTTAATTCACGCGATGGCCTTCCTCTCAAGTTTAATGAATTTAAAAATTCAACGGGATATTCATTTAGGGTCTTCACGAAACGTCATAAATACAAAAAAGTTATAAAGTTACAAGCTACATTTCGTGAATGACCAATTTCGTTATTTGACGTAGTAGGTGCGGCTGTATTACAATACACAAATGCAAACAAAAAATGCCGAAAACAAATAAAAGAGGAAATTAATTGAAATAACTACAGAAAATGCCATAAATTGTTAATTAAATTAAAATCGTAACACAATTACTTTTCAACTTACTTCTACCATTTCTTTTATCACAATAATGTTGTCAACACTCAGAGTTATTCGTTTATTACACTCAATTGTGTGACATTGCCAAAATTTTTTTTTGTATGGAGCTACGATCAGTTTGTATACGACTTTATAACAATATCCCATTTATAACATATACAACACATATACGACGTTTCTTGAAGTTCCTTATTGACAACATTTGCATCGATAGAAACTTCATCGAAGCCATAATAAACTTTTTGAAATACGGTTAAGTATATCATTATTTAGTTAAGCACAATCTTCATTGGTGGGAGCTAAAATAACTGAATTCACAATATTTTCTGACAATATATTCCCACGAATATTACCATAAATATCAGAAATTAAATCACCAAAACTGCCAATTGTTTCTGGTGGCAATTCAATGATGTCTTCACCAAACTCTGGACAGTCTAGCTCACATTACCGAGTTTATTTAGAAACTAGCTGTGCTCGCGACTTCGTCCACAACCACTGCAAATTTACCCCTATAATACTTCTATAGTCTACCCTAACACTTCTCTGCATACGATGTTAGAAGTTGAATTTCCAAGGAAGTGAGCCATATATAACTGACCGTGCGAAAAGCAACTCACACTCAAATATACATCTGCTACTGATAGAGTTTGTCCTTGAGGTTTTTTTATGGTCATTGCATAACATTAGCTCACCGGAAACTGTATGCGTTTAAAATGAAATGGGAAATTATTAGGAATTAGATTAATTCCAGGTATGGATACGCTATTACCAGTCAAAAACTTTGCTTCAATAACGTTTTGGCCTTTACTTTCAATCTGGTGCCGTTACATAATTTATTCGGACGAAAATTTCTTAAGAGGATAACCGGTAATCCTACTTTTAATTTGATAGTATGTGCTGGCAGACCGGGGGCATTCAGAGACTCTAAAACTTCTATAGGATAGTAGGTAGTGTCTTCTTGTTCCATTACTCTGTTAATAGACCGATATTCAGTGATTTCCCCCAGGGTGCTCGTCAATATCCTATCATTAATTGCTATGTCTGATCGTTGTGGTGTCAGAATTGCTCTTTTGGATAGCCATGAATTTGTTTTATTTGTCAAAGCTGTTAGATCACTACAGACATGCACAATAAGGACCTGCAGTGATGAAACAGTATTATGCAGATTTTCAGATAAGACAACTTTTCCATCTGTTTGTGGATATGTTCCGTTACCAATTTATAGCAAAAACGCCGAAAACTTGTGCATTTGGGTTACCTCCTGTGTGTGCTCGCATATTTAGTGTTAAATTCATTGGTATAACGTTACGCCATAGAGTTGAGCACTTAAGGCATGCTTTCATTTCTTCAGCCCTCGTGTGTCGAGGTAGTACTGGTAATGTCAGTCTAAAATGACCACAGAAGACCATTGTGACGACGCCCATGGGCCGATCGTCTCGTCTTATACCTAGCAAAGTTCTGTCTACCGCTTCAACTGTCCCATATTACTAAGCAGCAATCACGTAAAACTTTTGCTTTGTTGCTGTTTCTAGAAATGTTGCAAACTGGGCTTTCCGTAATGTCCAAGTTAATTTGTATTTTAAACATTGTATAGGCGGTTTTCCCTCCGGGTAACAATGTAACTGCTATACCTGATGCGGCAACAGCGAGAGCAATTATGCATTGATTACATATTTGGGCCAAAATTTTGATTTCATTTTTCGTGGGCTTTGGTTCTTATGCTTTTTTTTACGTTTTAACTCTTGTTCGAAATTTTGATTTTTAGGCAAGAGAAGCGTGGTAGCCACCCATATTGATCTTCTTTGGTCTGGCATTGTTTACACTCAGGGGCAATTGACATTTCTCACTATCCCTCACAACCGCCCCTCAACGAATAACGAAATACGCGAGAGAAAAAGATAAACGTTGAAATAGTCAAATAGTGAAAAATAAAAAAGACTAACGTGAACTGTTTTGAATCCTTGATTTATTAAATGTTTATTTATTATAAAAAAGAAAAAAATTAACAACAGCGAGATGTGAAAAATTTCCCAACTGGAAACGTGTACAGCAAGCCGCAGTTCAACACCCTGAGCCAAGCGCCTGATTTAGAAAAACTGGCAAAATCTACGATTTTATTATATGTATAGATAATTACTGTTTGAATAAATGTTTTACCGCATCACGTATGTACAGCTTAGCAAAAGACATTCGAACCTGTATTATGAAACTGCATTTCGCGAATAACACGATTAATTATATTTTTTTGTTTTACATTTTCACGTACATACAATTCTTCAAAAATCGTTTCTCCTCTAATGGATCGAATGTATCTTCAGGACAACTATCTAGAAAATGTGTCGGAATTGGTATATCAAATGACTCGTAATTTAAATTGTGCACGTTCAAAATAGCTTCAATTTCTAAGACGGTACGATTATATGCCACATGTAAATCATAATCCCTCGCACAATCACATTTTAGACTCATTTTAGACTCATTCCATAGTTCCAATGCATTAGTTGGCAAGTTTAATGAACATATTGTCTTAAATATTTCCCTCATTTGATTTGGTAATTGAAAATCTTTAGCTTCATCCAAACACTGTTTCTCTCTATTATCAGAAGCAATGCCACGTGCATGACAGGCTTCAACAAATGTATTATAAAGAATATTCTCATATGTTCTTAGGTCTCCAAAAGACTGCGGATCATGACTCTGCGATAGTAAAATTCGAAGTTGGAAAAGTTCTATGTCTTTGGGAGAAACAACATACATACGTGATATTATTTTATTGCCACCATGAAATCTTTTTTTTCCAGGCTTTATCCCAATCATGCCACACACAATGTTCAGGAATTTAAGTGTAAAGGAATTGATGAGCTTCAGTATCCCATTTAATTCAAAGAATGCTAACAACTTAGTATTTCTTCTATTATCATTGACATTTTGTGTTTGACCTGGTCTGAATATCACAGTTTGCCTATTTGACAAATGTATATCTAAGCGATAAATTGTATGATATTGATAATGCATTTCATACTCAAATATACTCCACGCGGCTTCTGTAGATACTACATAGCGTCCACGGCTTCTGTAGATCCTACATAGCGACCACTAATATAATTCTTCACTAAACATTATCATTTATTTCATTAGCGTCATTCATTTTAATGCTTGTGCTATCGTACCCTTTATATACATATTTATATATTTATGTTTTTGACGCTTTTAACAGTTGTGCAAACTTTTACGTTAATATGACAAGTAAACTTTGCATGGAGATATGGATTATAAGGAACAACATATCTGTTATCGAGGGTCTTACACAGCATCCACAGTTGTATTATTGTCTCGTCTTCTATAAACTGGGTACCCATTAACCGAATCAAGTGTTCTTTCACAAAAGTTTTTAGGAAATTCCTTTGAATAGTTGCCAATCCTCATGCAAACAGTATTTGTATTTAATATCCCACATGGGCCATGGACCTTGGTTTCATGGTTTGGTATTTCGCAACATACAATATTATCGATATCTTGTATTGAAACAATTTTGTCATTTTCTGACAATGACATTAATGTGAGCATGTGGTAAGCAGCGCTTTTGTAATTCTATAGTGTAAATCAATGCAACAACTTTTCCAAAAAATTCATAAGAAACGATGTATTTCAATAACTCCTTTAGCTTGGGTTTGAACACTCGTACAATAATATCTGGTGTAAAATTGGAAGCATCATTTTTATGAATGTTATGCATTATTTCTGCCCTATTAGGGTTACACGTCATTGTAATGAATAAGCTTCTAACACCGTATCCTTAAAATTGTATCATCTCATATTCGCACTTTTAATTCTAATTCTTCCTCTGCTCCTTCATCTTCTTTGGATGCTCCGCATTCTATTGAAGCTTCTACTTTAGCACCTAGAACTTTAAAAGTGCATGAAACTCGAAATCATGTTTTCATATCCAGGCTGGAAAAGGAGACAACTTAGAAGGATGTTGCACTTTTATATATTTATTTTATAATTTTTTGACCCTAGAGAAAGCTCCTCTTTTAAGCTTTCTGTTTCCTTTGACCGTTTCTCTGTCATCTGTAAATCCATATTCTGGCCTGCTGGCGAATGCATTCATTTCCAGAAAAGAAACTCGGCCCTTGCAAATAACCCTACCTTTCTCTACCACACCATCTACAACTTCTATACTTTCACAAAACTAATTCTATCTGTGAAATAGTTTTACAATTTCTCTTATTTATTTCCTAATAGAACATAGACATAAGCTTTGGTATCGCATGTCGACCAAAGAAATTAGCAGTAAGACTAGCTGAGCCCAGTCTACTATGTAACTGGGGCCCGCTCAATGTAAGATCAGTGTGTGGTAACTTCTGACCTGCTAAGTCTAATGTAAAAAAAGGGTACCTACTGAGCACTAGGAATCAAGAAGAAGGGAGAAGGTGATGCTAATCTAGGAAAATATTATTATTATTATTTTTTATTGTAGCTTAGAATTAATCTTAAATTACAATACTTTTATAGCCAGAGCAACGAAGGCGAATGAGCATAACAATGCAGTTTATTTTAAATTTTAATTCACGCGATGGCCTTCCTCTCAAGTTTAATGAATTTAAAAATTCAACGGGATATTCATTTAGGGTCTTCACGAAACGTCATAAATACAAAAAAGTTATAAAGTTACAAGCTACATTTCGTGAATGACCAATTTCGTTCTTTGACGTAGTAGGTGCGGCTGTAGTACAATACACAAATGTAGACAAATAATTTTAAAATGCCGAAACCAAATAAAAGAGGAAATTAATTGAAATAGCTACAGAAAATGGCATAAATTGTTAATTAAATTAAATTCGTAAAACAAGCACTTTGCAACATACCTCTGCCATTTCTTTTATCGAAGTTACCATATGATTGATTTGATATATAAAAATTCACAATAAGTTTGTCAACACTCAGAGTTATTCGTTTATCACACTCAATTTAGTATACATCGTTAAATTTTTTTTTTTTTATGCAGCTACGGATCAGTTTCGCACGACGTTATAACACTATAACATATACAACACATATACAATATTTCGTGAAAAAATGAAATTATTAATTGTATTATTTATTAATTTATAGAACACAGGGGATAGTGCCACATAGTTTTCAAAGTAATAATTAATTAATACTTAATATTACGGCTACAGACTTCAAGTCATCAGCAACTAAAGTACAAATTCGTTATAAAAAAAATATATATTTTAAACAGAACATTTTAACTAATCAGTTGACGTGATATCATATTCTACGTAAAATATCTTTATATCTTTGTAAACACTCTGTTGTCATTGAGTAAGGTTCCTTGACCATTTAAATTCGAAATATAAAATTTTAATCCCTCAAATGAACGAACTCTACTCGCAGCTACATAGGATTGTCCATGCGCAAATACTGTTCTTCTCAAAAGGACACCAATTTTTACAAATGTTTGCCCCTGCGACTTATTAATGATTTTAGCATATGCAGGTATAATTGGGACTTGTGTCCTTTGAAATTTAAATGGAAGAATTGTTAAAGAAAATGTTAAATTTATTGGAGGAATCACAATTCTTTTATTTCGAGCTACTCCCGTTAATACGTCGTAATCAACGGTATTCCGGTGCGAGGAAGTTACTCTCATTCGAGTTCCATTTACTATGGCTTGTGAAGTATTTAAATTGCGAATGAGCATAACAATGCAGTTTATTTTAAATTTTAATTCACGCGATAGCCTTCCTCTCAAGTTTAATGAATTTAAAAATTCAACGGGATATTCATTTACGGTCTTCACGAAACGTCATAAATACAAAAAAGTTATAAAGTTACAAGCTACATTTCGTGAATGACCAATTTCGTTCTTTGACGTAGTAGGTGCGGCTGTAGTACAATACACAAATGCAAACAAAAAATGCCGAAAACAAATAAAAGAGGAAATTAATTGAAATAACTACAGAAAATGGCATAAATTGTTAATTGAATTAAATTCGTAAAACAAGCACTTTGCAACATACCTCTGCCATTTCTTTTATCGAAGTTACCATATGATTGATTTGATATATAAAAATTCACAATAAGTTTGTCAACACTCAGAGTTATTCGTTTATCACACTCAATTTAGTATACGACATCGTTAAATTTTTTTTTTATGGAGCTACGGATCAGTTTCGCACGACGTTATAACACTATAACATATACAACACATATACAACATTTCGTGAAGAAATGAAATTATTAATTGTATTATTTATTAATTTATAGAACACAGGGGATAGTGCCACATAGTTTTCAAAAAAAGTCATATATCCCATATACGAATAAGGAAACCAGAAGAAAATTGTGAACTAAACTCCACAACTCTACTAAGTCGCATTACAAATTTTATAAATACAATATATACAATATATAATCAGAGCATCGAAAACTTACGACAAGACGATTTTAGATTTCTCGTGCTTCGCGGTTCATGCGCCCTCACTGTAATCTCCAAAAACATTGTGTCAATCTTCCACCTTCGGGATGGCAATTTACTGGTATTGGTGTGATCCGACGCGGAGAAGTTTATTGGCACCAAAGAGTTAACTGGAATCTGAGAGGTGTCCTGTAAGCTACATGAGATACTTAACTTCGTCAAAGGCACGACCTAGGAGATCATCAAAGAACTCAGCGCACAAAAAGTAAAGGGTATTAAAAAAAACATGAAAAATTTCGATGGTGTATCAAAAAAGTGCTGCTCACTACCATCGAAGATCGATATATCTTGGCATTCTGTGACAATTCGGGAATATATACCCAATACCATGAGGTGTAAATCGTGTCAGCTCCTTGGCCATATCGCTAATCACTGCAAAAACCCTCCCGAATGCCCTAACTGTGGCCTCCCTCCACACTCTCCTAAGCCATGTAACCAAACTAAGTGCCGCCACTTCAAGCCAATGCAGCAAATATATGCAGGAAAAAAAATTTTTAAAATCAAAACAACCCACAAATGAACTATGCGCGAAGCAAAACAACTTTACAAAGCAACAGCATGCAAACCGGTAAACGCCGCTACTTACTCTTCTGTCCTCAGCACAGCCAACGAACAAAGCGATAACGCTAATACAGAATTAACAAACAACTGTACACAGCAAAGCACAACCAACATCCAAAGCGATAACGTTATTCCGAACAAAACAATAATCGAATAAATCAATAACAACACAATCACATTTTCCGCTTCCTCCTCCCTTCCACTTACTCATACCACTCCTAACCCACACAACAAAAATAACTGCGTTGTTACCTCGCATACTACTTTTCAACATAATCTCACTATTTCTGCACTTTATTTGGACATTCAAAACACACACACACCACAATCGTCTTCAAATATAAACTTATAAAATATTTTCTCCTCTTCTTTACACAATCTCAAAAACAAGTAAAACGACTCTATTAAAATGGACTTTAATTAATAAACAATAACCAACAATCCTTGCATATAATATACGCTTTACTTCGTCATTTCAATGTCCCTTCCCATTTTAAAATGGAAACTCATCTCAAAATGCTATCAACATTGTTCCACCCAAACAATATATTGCCCATATCTAAAACCTCAGTACCACCCTGTCTTCAGAGCAACGCTCGGTATTCTAATTCGTAAAGATATACCTCACAAAACAAGCAATACAATAGGATCCTTGTATACTGATGGTATTGAGATATTATAAAATCCTAACATTACCATAATCAAAAAAGTTAGACCCTCCAAAAATAGTGCACATGATCCAAAACACACAATAAAAACTCTTAAGCATGGTAGTGACAACATAATGCTATTGGGATGTTTTTCTGCTTTGGGTGTTGGTCCAATATATTAGATCAAAGGTAAAATGTGAGCTGCGGACTACATCAACATAGTTAATAGTATCATGTTACCATACGCCATGGAAGAAATGCCGTTAAAGTGGGAGTTTATGCCAGATAATGACCCAAAACACACTTCGCAACTTGCAATAAAATGGTTTAAGGAAAACAAAGTTTCTTTGATGGAATGACATTCACAGTTACCAGACCTTAATCCCATAGAACACCTATGGGGGATATTAAAAATAAATATTGGTGTGTTTATGTCCAAAAACAACAAACTGGTAGATTCCATGGGTCATAGGTGCGCCGAAGTTTTGAAAAATCGTGGTGGCACAACAAATTATTAACACATTAAAGACGGGAGTCGTAGTACTACAATTTATCTCGACTATAGCTTAAAGGTGGGAGTCGTAGTACTACAATTTATCTCGACTCTAGTTTAAAGGTGGGACTCGTAGTACTACGATTTATCTCGATTGTAGCTTAAAGGCAGGAGTTGTATTAGTACGGTTTGAGGCGGGGCGGTCGCCGCGTTACCTATAATACTTTCGTGAAGATCCCCCGCCTTTGTGTGTTAAAATAAGGGATATTTTATTCTTTCAATTCAAGAAAAATTTCAAGTCAAGTCTTTTGCTTCTATTTTCTTTTTTTCGAAGGCCAATAAATTAAATTAATTTTATATTTTTTTGTTTTTGAAATTTACGAATGTCCATTTCTTTGTTGTTATTTACACCATACTTCAATTTTTTTTTTATAATTAGAGAATAACATTTATCGCAGTAAACTGCATAACACATTTGTCGGATTAAAAAAAAAAAATAAAATTTCGTGAAAAAATAATTAGATTTAGACTAAATTAAAAATTATGCTGATTGCGCCGAAAAGACAATGAGATATTGGCAAGGGAGGACGCCAGCGGATTTGAATGTGATGAAAATCTGTAGTGATTGCGGCAGCTGTGAGAATTAATCACCTCCATAACATTTGGCACGGCAAGATCCCTGTGCATCGTGGTGTTGAGGACTCAATTTCAAATCAACAACCAATTTCACTAAACGTTAAAAAAATTATAACATTTAAAACATAATTTATTTTACAGAATAAAATTTTAATGTTACACAGAAAACAAGGCGTTTCTATTATTTTTTTCATCACTTTATATATTGTTTTTATGTCCATTTATTTTATATATACTCGATATAAGTATTTTATTAGTATTTAGTATTTTAGTAGTATTTTAAGTAACAATACAATAATGTCGTATGAAAGCGGTATGGCCGCACAAATATGTGAAAAATACAAAATGGATTCCTTGCGGGTATCATTTCAGGGTTGAAGAGATCTTTAGGCAGCACTCTTCTCGCTGCACGTCCGTCCGATTTACCAACCGCTTTGGCCTTAGCCCAAGAAGTGGAAGCAAATGACGAGCGTTATCGCTTCCCTGCAAGTTTCGCAGCACCCAGCGATGACGGAAAAAATAATAACAGAAGCAACAGTAGTAACAATAGGAACAGACCACAGAACCAGGGGATTCCTCAGCGAAAGACCCACTACTACACTAAAAAACAGAGGAATCGAACAGGAAATAATTCCGACGACCCACCCCAATGGAGGTAGACCCGTCCGAGTGAAAACTTCGTGTGTACTATCGTGACCAATCATAGAGAACGATGCTGAACCAACCGCCTCGAAACAACTCCCAGGTGTTTAGACATTTGCAGGCTGGTAATAACAGGCAACCAAACAAGCGGCCCCCAGAATCCGCATACTTACTCGGTATCGAATGAAAAGTATCGAGTAAGTACTTGTATTCGAAGCCAGTCGAATACACGACACCAGGCCTAAGCCTGTTAACGGTTGTAGAGTCCGGAGATTCGCAACCAGTTGAAGGGTATTCCTGTCAAAGGAATTGGGCACTGCGAACCGGAGAAGATATTTTGTACTCCATACAAATAAGCCTCCTCGGCGACTACAAGCTAGCCTGTAGGGAAGTTAAAAAATCAGAGAGAAGATACAATCGACGCCTCTTGGAAAACTTCGCGCTACAAGCGAAAATTGCAGCCAGGCAGAACAATATGCGAGCATTGTACAGACTAACTATGTAGGTCGCCGGTTGTTCGATCAAAACAAATCAGACTGTGAGATATAAACGTGGCACTCTTCTCACAGGGGAACCAGAGCAACTCCAACGATGGAAAGAGCATTACGAAGAGATCAGATAGGCGCCATCAACACCCCAAAGTACCTGGACCGAATACACAGCAGCAACAAGCAGCAGGGCGCTGAGAATCTCCACCTTAGCCCCCAATATCAAAGAAATCAGCAAAGCCATCGCGAAACCAAAAGCCAACAGAGCTGCAGGGCAAGACGGCCTCCCAGCTGAACTACTCCAACTAGACCCCAATTGGATAGTTGAAATTCTTCACCCACTGATATCTCGCGGCTGGTCCTCAGAAATCGTACCTGCCTCGTGCAAAAAAGGCATAATTGTAAAATTACCGAAAAAAGGGAAAGAGGGATAACACTGCTCAACACAAATTAAAAGATCCTTGCCAGCGTCCTGCTCGAACGCATGCAGGAACTACTCGAGCCCACGATCCGCGACGAACAAGCAGGATTTAGGATTTAGACCACAAAGGAGCTGCGTGAACCAGGCCAACACCTTACGCGAGCAATCGGTGGAATGGCGATCGTCGCTTTACCTCGCGTTCATCGATTTCCTAAAGGCTTTCCATTCCTTAAATCGCTCAGTAATCTGAAATGCTCTGGCAAACAAAGGAGTACCGCGAAAGATCATCGCACTACTTCACGAATTATACGAAGACGCTAAACAATCGGTACTGCACAAAGGACAACTCAGTGCACCGTTTCAGACAACAACCGGCGTCAAGCAGGGATGCCCTCTCTCTCCAGTGCTTTTCAATGTAGTGCTTGCCGAAGTCATGCATCGCACTCGCACCACCAGCCGCGGCATAACGTGGAACCTAACCTTACATCTTGAAGACATCGACTATGCGGACGACATATGTCTGCTCTCTCAGCGCCGAAGCGATATGCAGGCCAAGGTCAACGATCTCGTGTGTCATGCCAAAAGATCCGACCTGGTAATCAATATAAAGAAGACCAAGGCGATGAAACTCAACAATACCAGCGCGGAACACCTCTGGATAGACAACACACAGATCGAATTCGTGGACAATTTCTCCTACCTGAGCACGACAATTTCAAGCAGCGGTGGCACAACAGAAGATGTCAAGGCCAGACTATCTAAGGCACGCTCAACTTTCGGTCGTTTATACAAGATCTGGAAAAGTCGACAGCTTTCATAATCGACAAAATTAAGGATCTTTAACTCGTGCGTAAAGTCGGTCCTACGGAAGCGAAACATGGCACACTACTAAGCAGATCAAATATAAACTGCAGACATTTATAAACAGATGCCTTCGTATCATTGCACGGATATTCTGGCCCAACAGAATCTCCAACTATGATTTATTGAACCGCTATGGCGAGGAGCCCATTTCCACCCAAATTCGCCGCCGCAAGTGGAAATGGATCGGACACGCACTAAGGAAACCACGCAACAGCATCACCAGAATGGCCCTGGAGTGGAATTCGCAAGGCCACAGGCGAGTTGGGAGACCGAAAGAAACTTGGCGCAGATCCATATAGCTATCCATGGAAAACACCTCATGGGAAGAAGCCAAACGAATTGCGCAAAACAGATTGAGATGGAGAGTTCTCGTAGAAGCCCTATTCTCCCACACGGAGTATTAAGGAATATAAAAAAACCCTTATTAAGACAATAGAGAATCTACCTTTTTAATAAAGGCCAGGTTCTTTGTCGAAGAGTTCCTTATCAGAACAGGTGACACAGAGTCCTGCTTCAGGAAGTTCAGATGAAGTCTGGCCACCGCCGGACACTCGCATAGAATGTGAAGACTTGTTTCTACGTCTTCTAGGCAGAACCTACACTCTGGAGAGGGCCACAAATCTAGTTTGTGCAGATGGTAATTTTAGCGGTGGTGATCAGTTAAGTACCCCACAAATAGTCTTATATCCGACCTACTAAGATTTAAGTTTGAAGGGATGCTTCCGGGCACCTAAGAAATTTGGCTTGACGAAGGCCCCTATTGCGTGCGCAAAGGTCTTGTGTGACGTCTCTGAACCATTCTTCGATATAAAATCAAGGGTCTGTTGCCGACTATTCCTAAAAAGACCATCTTGACTTTGACTTCTCTTGACTTTGGGGTTAGTAGTGAAATACTACTGCGATATTTTTTTCGGATTTCCAATAAATGAAATGCTTGTGTCTGCTACGACATAATCTTCAGGTTCCTTAATCATTCTCCTAAATATTATTGAAAGAAAAATATAAGTCTGCATTCACAGTGACGAGAATTGTTGCGAGAAACAACAAGCACACTGAAAACAATAACACAATAGTTTTTATCGGTGGACGTACTCGCTATGACTTTTGTTGTTGTTTTCTGTGCATGTGAGTACGCGTACGTAGATGTAGTGGGTGACTAGCACACGATGCAGGGATTCAATTTATACTTAAGTGTCAATAATAAATAATCTTTTTTTTTATTAAATATAAGTAATTACCATAAGGAGCACTAGCGTCGAGGCTTTCAGCTCTCCTTTATGTATGTATATTTATACCATTATTGTACTAATTGTAATCGCTAAATGTACAGAAATTGACTTATCTAATTGGGAAATACGACAAGACATAAGACAATTGAATATTTACTGGCCCAGGGCCGAATTTTCATAAAATTCAAAATGACAATAATGATGGACAACCAAGTATCGATACGAGTACTTTTTATATATAACTACTTGGTACTCGGTTCCAAAGTATCTATGATAAAAGTACTTGATAAGCGATAGTATCGAGTAAGCACTTGTATTTACTCGTATCATATCAACCCTAGTTGGCAGGACCAGACGACTGAAGCATCGTCTCCTGAAATCTTGGTATAAACAACTGGCGAAGGCATGCCAAGCAGGGCCGCTCGGAGGCAAATTATTCATCAGGCTGAGACCCAATAGGGTTGTTATGGCCAGCTAAGATGAAGAATACATTTGTGGTTACTACAATTGACCAAACTTTCAAATAAAACAAAGGCTTCCATGGTTTACTTTAAATGTTTAAATCAATTGTGGTATAATTCTAAATATAATTAAATAATATATAAATAATATTTCGGAAGAAAAAAAACACGTGTTCAGTAAAACAAACAGCAGACTTGCAGTGCTTCGCAGAACTTTCATGCCTCCATTTTATAATTAAAATTTTGGTTTATATGCTCGTTGGCGTATACTCGTGCAGAAAAAAAAGAATTGATTTTATCAAAGAATTGATAACTGAACTATTTTTCTATATTCGATTACAATCAGTTCTGCCAATTTTTAAGTCTCTAGCTTTATTCTTTGAATTCATACAAAAAAAGTTGAATTTGACACCACAGGGCATACTTTGTTTTGCTTTAACACTGCTTTACGTATAGTGAAGCCCCTTAAACAAATGCCCCACATCTATGTTGATACATGGTTGTGTGCCTCAAAAAGGGAGAGTGTTAACTGAAATATTTTAAGGGGTTAAGAGTACAATCACTCCGGAAATATTGTCATTTAATCAGACCACTTATTTTTATTTGTTTTTATTTGTTGTTAAGCCTACCGCGTGTATGCAGTAGTATGTAGTAGAATTGAGATCGTCAAAATATGCCGAAATCCTGCGAAATAGTCGGTTTGATTTTTCCTATCTGAAATGAATAACATAATTGTATATTATGCAGTCGAACTATATATATTACTTCTGTGTTCATTCGTTCGCCTTCTTTGTGTTTTCAGTCACTTTTAGACATTTATATATCTAAATACTAATTACATACTAAAAAATTGTCTACTCCTTTTCTTGTGGTAATTTGATCATCCCACTCGTCAACTCTTATTCGAATTGCCACAAAACGCTGACTACGCTGTTCCAAAGTCTCATTGACTTAACGATACTCTTATTGCCTTACTGCGCGTGTACACCCAATAATATTTTGATTTCACAGCCTCACTGGCATTTATTTTCCCACACCAAATTTGGAACACACTGATTGATTTTATCGATTTGAATTCAACTTTTTTTTAAATTTATTTTATTTGATGATAGTCTTTCGATTTCGAATTTGGCATACATATCAGCGGCAAACTGATGAAGCAATATTGATTTCACATAAAAAAATTTGATAATACAAACGTTCGTGGCGTTTGGTCAAACGGTGTCGGAGTCTATAGTCATAAGACAAACAGACAAACAAACACCCCAACTTAGAATCGATATTAAAAATGCTGTGGAAGAAGTTGAGTTTTGTAAAAAAAATAAATAAATAAATATTATTGAAGCCTGCAAGCTTTTCATTATTGGTAGCTCGCTCGTAAGTTGGATACTAAAAATACTGTATATCAATTAAACTGCCTTAATTTTGCATACAATATAACGTTTATATCAACACATAATTGGTGGTGGAAAATACTTACTTTAAATATGTAGGCGAAACGAACTTTATCTAAGTTATATCCACTTTGTCCGGCTATATTTCGCAAAGCCCCCCTAGCAACATCATGTCTCTTCGAATTTTCTGTAACCAAAACAACACAAAGTCGTTTCTTGGGGCGATTCCACTCCGCTGGACATACACCTAAAATTTAAAAAACAAGTCTTAAGCATTTCGTAACATATAAGTTTAGAAAGTTCGAATCATATAAGATTTTTTTTTTGTTTTTTTTTTTTGTTTGTTTTCCATTTTTGATTTAAATGGAGTTTGTGATTTATTTGAATTACTTGAAACTGGAGTCAAAACATTAGAGTACTCATAGTCTGTATGAGTTTTTCTTTTTTCCTTTATATTTAATTTTTCTATTATTAGAACAACTTCAATTAAATTGTATATAAAAAAATTAAAAAAACAACTTAAATAATAGGTGGGGATATAGTATTGTGTATTAAAAGGATCTATTACGTAGATTGGCAGGGTGCGATCTTCTCAGCCGTCTCGCCGCCCTAACTCCTCCCATTCTGCGTCGTTTTAGAAGGCGCCTTGCTAGTTTATTTGGATGATTTTTTAACGTCTCTATATATATTTTGGCCTGACGATTTATCACATCGCCAATTTTCGGTATTTTTAAGTCGTTTTCAAGGTCCGCCGTTCGCATGAACCAAGGGGCACCAGTAAGCATTCGCAATGTCTTGGCCTGCAGTACTCTCACCTTCGTGATGTTTGACCTCGCTGTTATGCCATACACCTGCAAACCGTATCGCCAAGCAGGAGCAATTATGGTTTTGTAAATGTTCACCTTATTTCCCAAGGACAATTTATTCCTGTTAGTTAAAAGCCAAGGCAATTTACCAATCCTCTGTCTTAAGGATTTCGTGATACTTGAAATATGCGTCTTGAAAGTTAGCCGCCTATCCAAATACACACCCAGGTATTTGTAACCTGAATGGTGTTCCAGCAGCTGGTTTTCTATGAAAACTCCCGGACAGAAATCCGGTCGTAAGGCGTACGTCACATTGACATATTTGTTTTTGTTAATGCAAATGTTCCAACGTCGTGTCCAGTTTTCAAAAATATAAATATTGCTGCAGTGAGTCCGTGGCTTCGTAAATGCACTTGTTTCTGACGAGGATGGCCGTATCGTCTGCAAACGTGGCAATGATCAGATCCAGAGGATCCTTCAGTGGTATTTCTGACCCAGTGGGCATGTCGTGCGTGAACAGGGCATAGAAGTGTAATTCGTGCAATTTGGCCATCGTAGCCAAAGACATGTGACACGGTGCATTATATTTCTGAAAAATGTATTTCTTTCTTTGCATATGGGACCGTCTCTTCGAAATTTCCTAGGGGGACTTCCTGGACTTTTTTAATATTTACTATCATCGCAGGATCATTAAATTAAATTTAGCAAACCAGTCAAAATGGACAATTTTCCTGGTGCAGCGTCCGAAAGCATTTATCAAGCCACCCTTTCATTTCGACGGTGATTTCCTTTTTTAACTCCCTTTCTTAATGCAACCATATTTAAATACATTAACTCAAATTTAACATTCTTGTAAAATCTTGATCTTTCTTCTTGGGCAAATTTTTGGCTAAAATATCAGCAATCATTTCATTTCTTAAGATATATTTTACAACAATTTGTCCTTCATTGACAACTTCTTCAACATGATGATAGCTTATATCAACATGTTGTTCCTTGTATGATATACTGGATCTTTTGCCAGTTGTTGCACACTCAAGTTGTCCCCATAAAAGACTCTTGGATTATCATCCATGCCGTAACAAAATTCGATGATAAGCCGTCTCAATGTTACCGCCTTTATCGCTGATGATAATGCAATGTACTCGTCCTCCGTACTACTTCGTACTACAGTGCTCTGGTTCTCTGATTTCCAGGATATTGGAATATCAGCTAGATAGTAGACATATCCAGTATTAGATTTGCGGTCAGTGACAGAGTCGACCCAATCTGCGTCAACGTAACCAACGAGTGCTCGACCATTCGCCTTTTAGTGTAGCCTCATGTAAACCGTATTCTCAACTATTATTGCTCGAAGGAATTTAAGCTTTTTGCGCATCTCTCGTTTCACAATGTTTTTTAAATCCAAAATTTTTTCCGAAACTTCACCTCTGTTTTTCAGGAAATAAACAAATAAAGTGGATACCGGTTAAATGCAGTCCCACATAATTGCATTTTCCGCATAAATGTCTAATATGTTGTGTATTGAGACTTACTGCCATGCTAATGGTATTGATTCTATTCTACATTATCTTTACATAATGTTAAAAAGTTATTGTAAAAATGGCTCTTCCCTTAAAGCAAAACAAAAAAAAAAAGTAAGCGGTCAGGGGACCGTCGACAAGAACGAAGTTCCTCATTATATTATATTACAATGACTTTTTGTGGCCTTAAACTTACGCTAATGTCTCACTTCGTGATGTATAACTTAAAGTTACAATTCGGAGAACTGCGCGATTGTCCATTTTTGTGATCCTTTACTTTACTTATGTAATGCTCTTTCGTTATGTTACGGTTTCTTTTCTCAGTAACAACACATGCACTTGTTGTTGTTGTTTTGACAGGATATCATTTTTGTTTTCGTTTCTCTGCTTCAATCAAAGGATTGCGCGCTTAGCAAAAAGTACTTGTTGTTGTTTTCACAGCTAACGGCTTCGTTTTCGTTTCACAACTTCGGCTCAACGCTCGAATGTTACACGAATGACGTGCATGTAAAATATCATTCCATCGAAAACAAAGATGTTTCACAACAAAACGTCGTCACCTCGACTACCTCGCTTGCCTTTCCTAAAACTTTTGTCTTTGCTGACAATTAATATTATGTTAGAAAATGCAAACTCATAGCTCATCTTCTCTTAGATTAGCTATTAGATTATAATTTATATGAAAGACTGTGCGAATCGAACAACATATATATATGAGCAGTTTCACTTTTGGAATCATATTATATTTCATAATTGAGGCACATAATTTTTTATTTATATAAAATTTTATATTTATATAAAATATAAGAGCCAAGCCTCAGCGACATGCATGCCAATTGATATGCGAGATCGGCGTTGAGTAGAGTACACACGCAAACGAAATGAAACCCACTCTCTCTCTCTCTCTCTCTCTCTCTTCGCAAATACGACCGCTTGAAGTTGCGGGAAGTTGTCTTGCTGTTACCGTTTTTGTTGTTGCTGCTGTTTGGTTTTACGCTCTTTGCGCAAAAAATACTACAAAATACAACAACAACGTTGTTACGGTTTTTGACTTTTCCGTCATTTCACTCCTACCACAAGCCGCGTAAAGGAACTTCTTTCCAAAAATACAGAATACTTTCAATAAGGGTTTCTTTTAATCGTCTTTTTAAAAGGGTTGTAGATCTAAAATTCGAAATGTTGAAATATTGGAATTTTATGTTTTATAAGTCTTTCTATTTATGAAGTAATCTAAATTGCGCTTTTTTGAAATTTATAAAGTTATTATATTATATTGTGATAACTTTAAAAATTTAAAGAAGATGGACATTGAAATACCTATATACATATTTTGAATTTAATGAATTTATCTTTCTAATATTTTGCCCTAAATTGTATATGTACCTATTTTGAATGAAGATACCTGAATTGTTTATGTTTTTCAATTTTTAATAAATAAAATTAAAAGAAAAAAATAGTGGTACTCTTAAATGAATCGATTGCATAAATGCAAATATTGTCTACATTGTCGACTTGTCTATTATGCGTCCGATCGGTGCAGACGTGCAGGCTTAGAACTTGTTCTTATCAGTTTTTCTTTAAACTCGTCCCACGCGGTCAGCGCTTTTTGCATACCTCTTTTTTACACCTTTCTTCGTTCTTTACGCGTTCCCGATGGAGCAGACCTTAAACAGTTAGTTTATTTGCGATGGTCCCAAATCCTCCAAACCTAGGGAGCAATCGGTTCGCCCCGCTTTCCGAAAGCCACCCTATGAAAAAAAGGAGACAATCTATCCCGGAGCTTCCTGGAAAATCCAAAATATATAATCAGAGCATCGAAAACTTACGACAAGACGATTTTAGATTTCTCGTGCTTCGCGGTTCATGCGCCCTCACTGTAATCTCCAAAAACATTGTGTCAATCTTCCACCTTCGGGATGGCAATTTACTGGTATTGGTGTGATCCGACGCGGAGAAGTTTATTGGCACCAAAGAGTTAACTGGAATCTGAGAGGTGTCCTGTAAGCTACATGAGATACTTAACTTCGTCAAAGGCACGACCTAGGAGATCATCAAAGAACTCAGCGCACAAAAAGTAAAGGGTATTAAAAAAAACATGAAAAATTTCGATGGTGTATCAAAAAAGTGCTGCTCACTACCATCGAAGATCGATATATCTTGGCATTCTGTGACAATTCGGGAATATATACCCAATACCATGAGGTGTAAATCGTGTCAGCTCCTTGGCCATATCGCTAATCACTGCAAAAACCCTCCCGAATGCCCTAACTGTGGCCTCCCTCCACACTCTCCTAAGCCATGTAACCAAACTAAGTGCCGCCACTTCAAGCCAATGCAGCAAATATATGCAGGAAAAAAAATTTTTAAAATCAAAACAACCCACAAATGCACTATGCGCGAAGCAAAACAACTTTACAAAGCAACAGCATGCAAACCGGTAAACGCCGCTACTTACTCTTCTGTCCTCAGCACAGCCAACGAACAAAGCGATAACGCTAATACAGAATTAACAAACAACTGTACACAGCAAAGCACAACCAACATCCAAAGCGATAACGTTATTCCGAACAAAACAATAATCGAATAAATCAATAACAACACAATCACATTTTCCGCTTCCTCCTCCCTTCCACTTACTCATACCACTCCTAACCGACACAACAAAAATAACTGCGTTGTTACCTCGCATACTACTTTTCAACATAATCTCACTATTTCTGCACTTTATTTGGACATTCAAAACACACACACACCACAATCGTCTTCAAATATAAACTTATAAAATATTTTCTCCTCTTCTTTACACAATCTCAAAAACAAGTAAAACGACTCTATTAAAATGGACTTTAATTAATAAACAATAACCAACAATCCTTGCATATAATATACGCTTTACTTCGTCATTTCAATGTCCCTTCCCATTTTAAAATGGAAACTCATCTCAAAATGCTATCAACATTGTTCCACCCAAACAATATATTGCCCATATCTAAAACCTCAGTACCACCCTGTCTTCAGAGCAACGCTCGGTATTCTAATTCGTAAAGATATACCTCACAAAACAAGCAATACAATAGGATCCTTGTATACTGATGGTATTGAGATATTATAAAATCCTAACATTACCATAATCAAAAAAGTTAGACCCTCCAAAAATAGTGCACATGATCCAAAACACACAATAAAAACTCTTAAGCATGGTAGTGACAACATAATGCTATTGGGATGTTTTTCTGCTTTGGGTGTTGGTCCAATATATTAGATCAAAGGTAAAATGTGAGCTGCGGACTACATCAACATAGTTAATAGTATCATGTTACCATACGCCATGGAAGAAATGCCGTTAAAGTGGGAGTTTATGCCAGATAATGACCCAAAACACACTTCGCAACTTGCAATAAAATGGTTTAAGGAAAACAAAGTTTCTTTGATGGAATGACATTCACAGTTACCAGACCTTAATCTCATAGAACACCTATGGGGGATATTAAAAATAAATATTGGTGTGTTTATGTCCAAAAACAACAAACTGGTAGATTCCATGGGTCATAGGTGCGCCGAAGTTTTGAAAAATCGTGGTGGCACAACAAATTATTAACACATTAAAGACGGGAGTCGTAGTACTACAATTTATCTCGACTATAGCTTAAAGGCGGGAGTCGTAGTACTACAATTTATCTCGACTCTAGTTTAAAGGCGGGACTCGTAGTACTACGATTTATCTCGATTGTAGCTTAAAGGCGGGAGTTGTATTAGTACGGTTTGAGGCGGGGCGGTCGCCGCGTTACCTATAATACTTTCGTGAAGATCCCCCGCCTTTGTGTGTTAAAATAAGGGATATTTTATTCTTTCAATTCAAGAAAAATTTTATGTTCATTCGTATCAAGTCTTTTGCTTCTATTTTCTTTTTTTCGAAGGCCAATAAATTAAATTAATTTTATATTTTTTTTTGTTTGAAATTTACGAATGTCCATTTCTTTGTTGTTATTTACACCATACTTCAATTTTTTTTTTATAATTAGAGAATAACATTTATCGCAGTAAACTGCATAACACATTTGTCGGATTAAAAAAAAAAAATAAAATTTCGTGAAAAAATAATTAGATTTAGACTAAATTAAAAATTATGCTGATTGCGCCGAAAAGACAATGAGATATTGGCAAGGGAGGACGCCAGCGGATTTGAATGTGATGAAAATCTGTAGTGATTGCGGCAGCTGTGAGAATTAATCACCTCCATAACATTTGGCACGGCAAGATCCCTGTGCATCGTGGTGTTGAGGACTCCATTTCAAATCAACAACCAATTTCACTAAACGTTAAAAAAATTATAACATTTAAAACATAATTTATTTTACAGAATAAAATTTTAATGTTACACAGAAAACAAGGCGTTTCTATTATTTTTTTCATCACTTTATATATTGTTTTTATGTCCATTTATTTTATATATACTCGATATAAGTATTTTATTAGTATTTAGTATTTTAGTAGTATTTTAAGTAACAATACAATAATGTCGTATGAAAGCGGTATGGCCGCACAAATATGTGAAAAATACAAAATGGATTCCTTGCGGGTATCATTTCAGGGTTGAAGAGATCTTTAGGCAGCACTCTTCTCGCTGCACGTCCGTCCGATTTACCAACCGCTTTGGCCTTAGCCCAAGAAGTGGAAGCAAATGACGAGCGTTATCGCTTCCCTGCAAGTTTCGCAGCACCCAGTGATGACGGAAAAAATAATAACAGAAGCAACAGTAGTAACAATAGGAACAGACCACAGAACCAGGGGATTCCTCAGCGAAAGACCCACTACTACACTAAAAAACAGAGGAATCGAACAGGAAATAATTCCGACGACCCACCCCAATGGAGGTAGACCCGTCCGAGTGAAAACTTCGTGTGTACTATCGTGACCAATCATAGAGAACGATGCTGAACCAACAGCCTCGAAACAACTCCCAGGTGTTTAGACATTTGCAGGCTGGTAATAACAGGCAACCAAACAAGCGGCCCCCAGAATCCGCATACTTACTCGGTATCGAATGAAAAGTATCGAGTAAGTACTTGTATTCGAAGCCAGTCGAATACACGACACCAGGCCTAAGCCTGTTAACGGTTGTAGAGTCCGGAGATTCGCAACCAGTTGAAGGGTATTCCTGTCAAAGGAATTGGGCACTGCGAACCGGAGAAGATATTTTGTACTCCATACAAATAAGCCTCCTCGGCGACTACAAGCTAGCCTGTAGGGAAGTTAAAAAATCAGAGAGAAGATACAATCGACGCCTCTTGGAAAACTTCGCGCTACAAGCGAAAATTGCAGCCAGGCAGAACAATATGCGAGCATTGTACAGACTAACTATGTAGGTCGCCGGTTGTTCGATCAAAACAAATCAGACTGTGAGATATAAACGTGGCACTCTTCTCACAGGGGAACCAGAGCAACTCCAACGATGGAAAGAGCATTACGAAGAGATCAGATAGGCGCCATCAACACCCCAAAGTACCTGGACCGAATACACAGCAGCAACAAGCAGCAGGGCGCTGAGAATCTCCACCTTAGCCCCCAATATCAAAGAAATCAGCAAAGCCATCGCGAAACCAAAAGCCAACAGAGCTGCAGGGCAAGACGGCCTCCCAGCTGAACTACTCCAACTAGACCCCAATTGGATAGCTGAAATTCTTCACCCACTGATATCTCGCGGCTGGTCCTCAGAAATCGTACCTGCCTCGTGCAAAAAAGGCATAATTGTAAAATTACCGAAAAAAGGGAAAGAGGGATAACACTGCTCAACACAAATTAAAAGATCCTTGCCAGCGTCCTGCTCGAACGCATGCAGGAACTACTCGAGCCCACGATCCGCGACGAACAAGCAGGATTTAGACCACAAAGGAGCTGCGTGAACCAGGCCAACACCTTACGCGAGCAATCGGTGGAATGGCGATCGTCGCTTTACCTCGCGTTCATCGATTTCCTAAAGGCTTTCCATTCCTTAAATCGCTCAGTAATCTGAAATGCTCTGGCAAACAAAGGAGTACCGCGAAAGATCATCGCACTACTTCACGAATTATACGAAGACGCTAAACAATCGGTACTGCACAAAGGACAACTCAGTGCACCGTTTCAGACAACAACCGGCGTCAAGCAGGGATGCCCTCTCTCTCCAGTGCTTTTCAATGTAGTGCTTGCCGAAGTCATGCATCGCACTCGCACCACCAGCCGCGGCATAACGTGGAACCTAACCTTACATCTTGAAGACATCGACTATGCGGACGACATATGTCTGCTCTCTCAGCGCCGAAGCGATATGCAGGCCAAGGTCAACGATCTCGTGTGTCATGCCAAAAGATCCGACCTGGTAATCAATATAAAGAAGACCAAGGCGATGAAACTCAACAATACCAGCGCGGAACACCTCTGGATAGACAACACACAGATCGAATTCGTGGACAATTTATCCTACCTGAGCACGACAATTTCAAGCAGCGGTGGCACAACAGAAGATGTCAAGGCCAGACTATCTAAGGCACGCTCAACTTTCGGTCGTTTATACAAGATCTGGAAAAGTCGACAGCTTTCATAATCGACAAAATTAAGGATATTTAACTCGTGCGTAAAGTCGGTCCTACGGAAGCGAAACATGGCACACTACTAAGCAGATCAAATATAAACTGCAGACATTTATAAACAGATGCCTTCGTATCATTGCACGGATATTCTGGCCCAACAGAATCTCCAACTATGATTTATTGAACCGCTATGGCGAGGAGCCCATTTCCACCCAAATTCGCCGCCGCAAGTGGAAATGGATCGGACACGCACTAAGGAAACCACGCAACAGCATCACCAGAATGGCCCTGGAGTGGAATTCGCAAGGCCACAGGCGAGTTGGGAGACCGAAAGAAACTTGGCGCAGATCCATATAGCTATCCATGGAAAACACCTCATGGGAAGAAGCCAAACGAATTGCGCAAAACAGATTGAGATGGAGAGTTCTCGTAGAAGCCCTATTCTCCCACACGGAGTATTAAGGAATATAAAAAAACCCTTATTAAGACAATAGAGAATCTACCTTTTTAATAAAGGCCAGGTTCTTTGTCGAAGAGTTCCTTATCAGAACAGGTGACACAGAGTCCTGCTTCAGGAAGTTCAGATGAAGTCTGGCCACCGCCGGACACTCGCATAGAATGTGAAGACTTGTTTCTACGTCTTCTAGGCAGAACCTACACTCTGGAGAGGGCCACAAATCTAGTTTGTGCAGATGGTAATTTTAGCGGTGGTGATCAGTTAAGTACCCCACAAATAGTCTTATATCCGACCTACTAAGATTTAAGTTTGAAGGGATGCTTCCGGGCACCTAAGAAATTTGGCTTGACGAAGGCCCCTATTGCGTGCGCAAAGGTCTTGTGTGACGTCTCTGAACCATTCTTCGATATAAAATCAAGGGTCTGTTGCCGACTATTCCTAAAAAGACCATCTTGACTTTGACTTCTCTTGACTTTGGGGTTAGTAGTGAAATACTACTGCGATATTTTTTTCGGATTTCCAATAAATGAAATGCTTGTGTCTGCTACGACATAATCTTCAGGTTCCTTAATCATTCTCCTAAATATTATTGAAAGAAAAATATAAGTCTGCATTCACAGTGACGAGAATTGTTGCGAGAAACAACAAGCACACTGAAAACAATAACACAATAGTTTTTATCGGTGGACGTACTCGCTATGACTTTTGTTGTTGTTTTCTGTGCATGTGAGTACGCGTACGTAGATGTAGTGGGTGACTAGCACACGATGCAGGGATTCAATTTATACTTAAGTGTCAATAATAAATAATCTTTTTTTTTATTAAATATGAGTAATTACCCTAAGGAGCACTAGCGTCGAGGCTTTCAGCTCTCCTTTATGTGTACCATATTAATACCATTATTGTACTAATTGTAATCGATAAATGTACAGAAATTGACTTAGCTAATTGTGACATACGACAAGAATATTTACTGGCTCAGGGCCGAATTTTCATAAAATTCATAATTACAATAATGATGGACAACCAAGTATAGATACGAGTACTTTTTATCGATAATTACTTGGTACTCGGTTCCAAAGTATCGAAGCTAAAAATACGTGAGACGTCGACGCTGCTGATGTCAATTTTTTTTTTATACCGCTCCAGATAAATTTCATTGCACGTGTTTGTGTGAGTACTTCGTTATTTATGTATAACACGTAATACGGCCCGCCGCCTGCACAGTTCCGACTTCCATGAGTAGTCGCGTTGCCTCCATGCGGTTCTAACCTTACTTGCCGCCATCTTCTGTCATCGTTTCGTCTTTTCGCCTTTGCTATCGAATTTTATTCTATAATTTTGTAGTACTTTTGCACCTCTCTCATATGTTCTCTCTGGCACGCGCGAACTCGACACCCAACATTAAAGCTTTGCGCTGATATTTCTTTGATTACTATTGCGCATACCCTATTTAGCCATCTGACAAATATACCGCGTGTGATTGGTAAAGGTGTTTATCGGTGCTTGAGTATGTATAGTGAGTTGGAATTGACTTTGTTCATAGTTGTAGCAGCAACTGTTTTTTGATATCGCTGTTGGGCTCACAACCTTCCCGCTCTGTTCGTTGGCATTCACATTCTCACTCTCACACACATATTCTATTAACCAGGGTCAAGCATTTTTTTAAATTTATTTTTATTCAACACTGATGTGCCGGTTGGACGGCCATCCATTGTGTTGGGGTTTGCTGTGTTGGAGTTGAAATACATAATTTTAGCATCGTTTGTAATAAAATTTTTAGCGATTACAAGCAACCTCTTGCGCGTAATCTCGTCAACTTTTATCTTATATCTCGTTCTCCGCGGTTATTTCTCCTTGTTACTATTAGACTTCCTCAATTTATTTGCATTACCGCATTACATTTTTCTTCGTTTTATAAATTTTTTTGTGGCATGACGCATATTTTGCCCGTTTTCAATAACTAGTGGCAGTGGTTCAGTCGGTCGATGAACCAACAAATACAGATGTTTGTTTCTTTTTAATTACTATGTTGCATTAATTTCGTTCTGAACTTAATATTGCAGTTTTGGCAATCGCGGTTTGATTTTCTTCATGTACATTAAGCAGAGTGCTGGAATTGGATTTAGAAGTAAAAGAAAATGAAAAAAATCAAGTGGCCAACAAACAAGTGGTGTCACAAAAATTAAATTTCATAAAAAGTGGCTCGAACCAACGACGAAAAAAAAGTAAAAACAAATACAATTGCTTGACAATTTTTATTCTACTCTCGTACTTAGCGGAAAAGTTAATGATTTTTTAAGGTTCCTATCTGTCTTTTTCATTTGATTTTGGCAGCTGATCTTGTAGCACACAAATACATACACACTGCTACTTAAATATGAGCTTATCCGCCATATTAACATTAGCCGGAATTTTATGTCAATGAACATTTAGACTTACATTGATTTTTTTCTAGTGCGTTTAATGCGGTGATCACATCACTTGTCTTCAAAGAAAGTATCGAGTAAGTACTTGTATTTACTCGTATCGTTTCAACCCTACCCATTCCTCATGAAGCAATAATAATAAGTCGATTCACAGCAATAATTTAATAAAGCAACAGTGTAAACCTAAAGCTAGCACGGTCCCTCATTCCAGTTCAAGCAGTTGATAGTGTTAGTGAAATATAAATGTGTGCTTTGCTTGAAGCAATATCTGAATCGATTAGATATTTCCCATTCCAAATATTCCACTTTGACTTGTTCTTGACCACTGCCCCAGCTGCTTTTTGTATTGCTATTTCATTTACGCCTGCACAAGAAAAGTACATATGAAAGAGAGGAATATAGAAAACTGCTCATTTTTCTGAAATGTTTGCAAAGTGCAGACTTGAGCGCGTGGGTGAAATAATTGTAAAATGCCGTCGGCTAGTAAAAAGTGAATTTGCTGCGAAAAAGCTATAGACGCGAATTGAAGCGACTGTTGGTTTAGGAGAAAAGAGAAGGGGGGAAATTGCTTTGAATCGTCATTACATTATTTCAAATTTAATCATTTTTATTTCATTTATTATTTAAGTGTTACATTTACAATGTGCCACTTAAGTGAGCATACAGCAAGAATTTTCATAAATTTTTGTGTTTTAAGCTTCATAACTTTTTCCTTGCTAAATTTAAATTTATGATCTTATGAAATTTTAATAATAATAAGGATAGATATAATTCGGAAGAAAGCCACATTGTATAGCTAAACTGTATAAAATAAATTTATTGTTAGATCTAAGAACATATTAATAATCTTCTGGGAATAAAGACGAACATTCAAAATTAAGCTTCATAACTTGGTTGATTTTTAATGTTTTATTATAATTCAAACGCAGTAGTGTTAATTGAATATTTTTGAATGTATTTACAAAAACAAATTTTATTCGGCATAGTTGTATCCTTAATAATAAGTAAAAATCACGAAGACCTCGAAAATTCACCTCCACAAAAGTCATCGATCAGCTGATATAAGGAGCTAATATCTTGAGCTCTGAATACCCAAAATCATTTTTTAGTACCGGGTTGGATAACCCTTCATTTTTATGACCTCATTCAGTCTATTTGGCATTGATGCCACCAAGATTTCAATGTAAGTGGGGTCAATTTTCTCCCACTCCTCCAGTAAACTCATCTTCAGTTCCGTTTTGATTCGAATTTCGCGGCCCCTTAGACTTTCTTTCAATTTGTTCCACAAGTGTTCAATAGGATTGACGTCCGGACTCTGCGGGGGGGCTGAAAGTGCGTGGGAAACATTATAAATGACTCATAAGCGCGTATTCATTGCTGTGTGCTTCGGGTCATTATCGTGATAAAAATATTAATTAGACCGAATATCGAACTTATCTGCACTCTGGACTAAATTTCGCCTAAGTATCTCGATGTACAATTTGTGGTCCATAATACCGTCAATAATTTCCATCTTCCCACCACCCATTGCAGCCATACAGCCCCATACCATCAAACCGCCTCCGCCATGTTTAACTGTTTTAACTGTATTCGGGCTAAACGCCTGTCCAGGTTTTCGCCAAACTTTAAAGTGCCCATCTGGCCGCCAAATATTGTACTTCGACTCGTCGTAAAAGATCATCTTAACCAAGAACTCCACTGGGTGGTTTCGGTACTGTCGAGCGAACTGCAGGCGTTTCTTTCTATTTACATTACTAATCATGGGCTTTTTGCGGGGTGTGCGGGACTTGTAGCCAAATTGTTTACTTGCTCTGCGTATGATTTCAGGATGCAAATCATTGTTTAAAGAATATAAGACCTCTGCAATAATTTTAACGGCACTTTGAAAGGGATTTTTGTCTACTATTCGTTTAATTTTGCGTTTATCCCTGTCTGTAAGTCTGGCTGGACGCCCACATCTTCTCTTATTTTCAACGCGACCTTCATATTTGTAACGACAAATTACATGTTGTACCGTAGATCGACTTCGCTTGCACCGATTTGCGATTTCTGCATAGGATTTCTTCTCCTTAACATGTAAATTTAAAATAATTCTACGTTCTTCCAAAGTTAGTGCCTTGCGAGGCATTTTTAATCAAATACTACACAATTAGCCCTTACGCAAACAAAAGACAAATGAAGTACAGTCGTAAACCAAACTCAAAGATAAAAAAATAAGAAAATGCACGTGCATGTTTGCTGTACGATGCATTTTGTGGAGATGAATTTTCGAGGTCTTCGTGATTTTTACTTATTATTAAGGATACAACTATGCTGAATGAAATTTTTTTTTAAATACATTCAGAAATATTCAATTAACACTACTGCATTTGGATTATAATAAAATATTAAAAATCAACCAAGTTATGAAGCTTAAAACAAGTTATGAAGCTCAAAAATTCATGAAAATTCTTGCTGATTGCTCACTTAAGTGGCACATTGTAAGTATGAGTGTATTTTTAACAAATTAGTGTACATTTAACAAATTTATAAAGAAATTTAAATAAATTTTCATTAAATAAATTTCAATAATTTTCATTAGATATATATATTTTAATGCGAACATTTTTTGCCACTTTTCCAATCCACATTGTTTACTTTTTCAGTGTTTTTTTTTCAATTTATTTTGTAAACACACAGCCAGATTCGCAAATAATGCTTCGTCAGTCATTGTTGTCATTTTCGCTTATGTCTGCTCATGATGACTTGGTTACCAAAGTATTTTTGTGATGAATTTTTAGCTATCGCAATCACAAAGTTTTTATCGAAATTGTGAATTAGGCATTCACAAGGAGCGAAAAGCATAAAAAGGTGATCAAACAGTTCTGCTGAACACGTCCCTTATTTCAATTCAATAATTTCTACTTCATTTATTATTTAAGTGTTACATTTAGCATAACTATAAGTATTATAAGTGTACATTTAACAAATTTATAAATAAATTTGAGTAAATTTTCAATAAATAAATACATATATAAATTTTGATGCGTACATTTTTTTGCCACTTTTCTATCCACATTGTTATCTTTTTCAGCGCTTTTTTTTTCAATTTCTTTGGAAACACAGCCGTAATCGCAAATAATTCTTCGTCCGTCATTGTTGTCATTTTCGCTCATGTCTGCTCACTTTAAAATTTACCATGAAATTAACGATACAGCTGCAGTAAGGCTGCTTCAAGCACACACGTACACAACTGCTTGAAACTACAATGAGGTACCGTGACGGGCTAGCTTAACCCGCCCCGACAAAATTGTTGAATTAAATTAATATAATGACGATTCAAAGCAATTTTATACTCCTGCTCCACTTTTCTCCGAATCCCGCAGTCCGCAGCATATTCATTTTTATTAGGCAACGGAATTTCACAATTATTTCACCCACGCGCTCAAATCTGTACTTTGCAAACATTACAGAAAAGTGACCAGTTTTCTATATTCCACTCTTTCATATGTACTTGACTTGTGAAGGCGTAGGGACAGTGGTCGAGAACAAGTCAAAGTGGAAGTTTGGAATGGGAAACATCTATTTATCTAGCAGCCTACGTGACACGCATACACTTATATTTCACTAGCACTATCAACTGCTTGAAGTGGAATGAAGGACCGTGGCGGGTTACCTTAAGATTAATCTTTTTGAAGAAAATTATGACTTTTTTATGTAATGTAAATGCAAAATTAAATTTCAAATGTGAAGAAATAAGGGACGACTTCGGTAGGGAAAAACATCTCTTCTTGGAATCTATAAATGTAAACTTTTTAGAAATCCACGGCGAAGAAATCCCTGTAACTGTAAGGGATCATTTCTTTGCAATACTAGCAAATAGCGAAAAGGTGTTCGCTGACCCTAACGAATCGCTTTCGTTTAATGTTAGCACTGTCGCAACAATTAGAACCATCGACAAACAGCCAGTCTACTCCAGACTGTATCCTTCTTTATCCAATCGGTCTAACCGAGTTCCTAAATTCCGAAGTTCAACAATATCTTGCTATCGGCATTATAAGGCTATCAAAATCACAGTACAACAACCCCATTTGGGTCGTTGACAACAAGGGTGTCGATGAATTTGGTACTAGAAAGAAAAGTCTAGTAATATACTTTCGGAAGCTAAATTAAAAACAGTTGACGACAAATACCTTATTCCCGATATTGTCAAACATGTGGGAGTCCCATTACTTTACAACCCTGGACATAAAGTCAGGGTTCCATCAAATCAAGCTAGCAGAACGAGATTTTCCATAGAGCTATTGATGACGTTCTAAGAAAGCAAATTGGCAGGACTTGTCACGTCTATGTGGACGATGACATCATCTTTTCAAAAACAAAAGAGCAGAACGTTGTAGATTTAAATGAAGGGTTGCAAAACTTATATGAGGCCAACGTGCGGGTATCAAGTGAAAAATCGAAATTTTTGAAAACTGGGGTAAAGTACCTTGGTTTTATATCAAGGGTTGGTATAAATACATGTCCCAACAAAGTCCAAATACTGAAAAACTACACACAGCCAACAATACTGTTCGGAGTTAAGTCTTTGTTAGGACTAGCCAGGTGTTTTATAAGAGACTTTGCTGCTATACTTGCAAACCCTTAACTCAAATCTTGAAAGGCGAGAATGGCATGGTAAGTGCTCAACAGTTGAAAAAGGTAAAAATCGAAAAAAGGAGATGTCACGCTAAGATATCCGTATCTTAAGAAGCCATTCGACTTAACAACGGATGCGTCGTCATCCGGCTTGGTTCTGGCGGTTCTATCCCAAAATAATAACCGATAACTATGAATATAACTATAGAATATAGAATAAAGAATTGCACTATGCAACCAACGAGACAGAGATGTTAGCGATAGTAAGGGGTCTCAAACAACTGTGAAACTACCTTTACGGGGTAAAGAATCTCAATATCATCAGTCATTGACATTTGCGGCCTCAGATCGAAACCCAAACGCAAAAATAAAACGCATTATTATTATTATATAATAAATCCACTCATTTTGGACAATAACGATATTAAAGAAATAATTAACGAGCACTTTGCAAATACTAGCGTATCAGAAGTAATGAGATAGTTTAGCATTAAGGTATTACAAAATAAGGAAAATTTGTATTTTATTATTAAGTGTCCTACACCTAAGTTAGTTTGTAAGAAAATTACCGTTGTCGGAGTGGTACACGCTGCAAAAATTGTACACTTCCCTCAATCCACGACTGTCGCCAAATGTGGAATCGTAAACCTTACTAGTTACTTCGATGTTCTCAGCCACCCATACTTACACGACTTGAGTCTGCGAAACATCAACCGGATCAGCAGACTACAGAAATATGGGGACACAAAGGCAATAATTACTGTCATGATAACATTGCTTTTGATGAAACACTGAAAGAAACAAGCCAAACAGCGCGCTCTTGATCTGATCGGGCGGGCCGTGGTTGAGTAGACCGAGGACGCCCCTCGCTTAGAAGGTGAGGAGTTAACATAATCAACATCAAGTTGCATCAAGCTCACTAACGTCGTCTTGAATATTCTGTCCCACACTTTTTGCTGACGCTATATCTGGCAAAGCGGGAAAATATACAACGATCACGATTCTTGCACCTAATATGACACTTTGCATGAGTTCTCCTCGACTGGCCCGAAAGTGCTTTGATAATAAATAAATAAGAATAAAATCGTGAAACCAAGTCTCATAATTATCGAAACCAGGAAACTGGATAGTTTACACAACATATTCGCACAATGGAACGCTTGTGTTTTGCGACTTCAACTTCTTGGCTCAGACAAAACAAAATTTAATTTGAGAAATCCATAACAACAAGAATGTTCACTTTACACAGAAAACGCAACAAAAAATAAAAAACGTGGCCACGCCTTGTAGTTGCGAGCATAGAGTATACAAACTATAGAGGTATCTGGTATCTATAGTTTTCTAATACTTTTGTAACTTTATAGGGGCCCTTGTATTTTGGGATAAGTTGACTAGATGAGCCTGGTTCTGAATTAAAGTTTTCACTACTACGTATTGTTCTACGTCGTAGTTAGTTGGTGGTCGTCGATGGATATCTGCGTAGTTCTTCTTCTTAATTTTTCTCAGCTAGGCTTCTAATTTCATCCAGTACCAAACAGCATAACGCTGGGGTGTTCTCGAATTGTACGATGCATTGTATTATTTAAGGCGAATTACACCTTTTCTAACGTTTTATCCCAATTAATTTTGTATTCTTCGTCAGCTAACTTGGCTATCATTGGACCAATACTTCTGTTAACACGTTCAACTTGGCCGTTAGTTTGTGGGGAGCCGGTTGCAATTATAATGTGCTGTATATTGTTGCTCGTAAGGAAATCTTCGAATTCATTGAAGGTAGACAAGTACCTCTATCGGACGTTATAAATATAGGGCAGCTGTAGTGTCCAAACCATACCCAAACCGCTCCAACTGAATGTTTTGCTTGACTTAACAGGGTTGTCAGCACATACAAACATTCTTCTAAAATGTATTATTCATATTATTAATATTTTTGACAAAAAAAAAAAAACGGTAAAAATGTATTTGACATTAAAGAACAATTAAGAAATGAAATTATTACAATTGTACTTTTAAAATTGTAAAAGAAAATATCTTGAAATGTTCCTCGCGCCAAATTTAACATACGAGACAACTCATGTGTGCAATAGTTCAATGGGATTCTGTGAATGTCACTTTTCAATGTTTATTTGCTTACTTAAACAATGATTTTTTTAATGTTGCCTTGTTGCGCTTTTCAATGTTTGCCTCTGTAAAAAATCATTTATCTATAAATATTTTTAAGAACATAAAAAGTATTCTTACATTTTAAAATCCCGTTTTTCTGCTTATAAATTTCTTCCTATTCTCAAATTCGCATTCACATTCCGATTTTTGCTTTTGGCAACATTGCAACTTGAAAGAAGTTATGAATAAACTTTTACTTTAAATGTACCGAGAATATGCAAATAATTAATATTTTAAAACATAACGTTATTATTAATTTTATTACTTCAATATACAACACAATTAATGGATCTATTCGATAAAACCAAATGTTCGAAAAATTTTGCATTAAATTTAAAACGAGTTTGCATCTTTATGCTCGATTGGGTTTGCCTACTAAAGACGGTTTACTAAACGGTTTGTAAAATGGTAAATTAATTAAATAAACAAATTATTTATTCAAAAACAATTGATGCAGATTACTTTGAATAATCCATCCATACGTATCATTGGATTTATATAAAAAGCTGTTATTATGAGTGAAAATAACCAATTATCCCAACAAAACTGTGGAGGTTTTGAATCCTAACGAAAGAGTTTTCTTTGACACCTAAAATCGGTGTTCGGGCGGAATTCAGGAGAAAGAGTTTTCTGTGACACATCTGTGTATAAGGCTGTACATGTTAAACAATGTTTAATATGATCATCTACTGGTTGATTTTTTTTTTATTTCATAAAGCTTTTTACCAATTCGCTGGCAAATTATCAGGTTTTCTTCGAAAGTATTGTTTTTAATCACTACTATATTTGTATTTCTACTAAGTACATCTACATGCTGCATACGTTTCTATGACCTATGTTCCAATGTATAATCATAGTTCTGTAGCTCAAGAGGCCTTCTTGCTATTCTAGACTTAAGTTCTTTTCTATTTAATGGTAACCCGTGAATCTTCTTAAAGCGGTAAATGGTTGACAATGTTTCCAATCCGAAACATTTATTTTTAATATTTAGATTCTGTTTGCGAAGTGCGTTTTGAGAAATAGAAAACAGGGTGGAATAATCCGCCTTTTTTCTTTTGCATTAAAATAGCTCCAAATCCGAGAGAGCTTGCATCTCAATGGAGTTCTGTTACGTTTCTTGGATCGTATATAGCTAATATTCGAGAGCTTAATAGTTAATTTTTTTAAACATTAAAGCATTCGAACTCTTTTGGGCCAAAGTTGAATTTTTTGTCTTTCCGAGTTAATTCATAGAGAGGTTTGGCGATAAAAGAAAAGTCTTTTATAAATCGTCGAAAATATGAACAAAACCCAATAAAGCTCTGTACTTCATGGAACTTTGAAATCTTTTATTGCTTCCAGTCCTTTTTCGTCAGCCTTTATTCCATTACCCGTTATTACCCAGTTTATAAGAATTCACATTTATCGATTCTCATTTTTAGCTTATTTTCTACTAAACGTATAAAAATTTCTTCTAAAATAATAAAATGTTCGTCCATTTCTTCGGTAGCCACCAGTATGTCGTCTGGGTATATTGTGACTTTCAAATTTCTCACCATGTCAGCGAATATTTCATTGATAAATAGCTGAAAAGTAGATGGTGCATATCGTAGACCGAAAAACATTCATAAAAATTGAAATTGCCATAAGGGGGTGATGAAAAAAGTATATTTTACTGAATTTTTATGCATTAATAGGTGGAAAAATCCATTTTTTAGATCGAGTTTTTAGAAAACTTTTTTGTTAACTAGTCTATCTAAAAGGTCGTCTATAAGTGAAATCGGGTAATTGTCCTTAGCCGTCACCTTGTTAAGTATACGAAAGACCAAGACGATAGGGGATACGAACTACGAGTCGCTATTCTGTAGTCGTCCGCTATTGCTAAATAGTCGTCCTACGTTTTTTGGAGATCTAACTTTTCGGCGTAAGAGAACCTTCTTGATTTAAAACTGAATGAATTGGTATCAACCAGGTTAAAAATCATTTCTCATTTTGTTTTAGGAGCTTCTGGTCGTATTGGTACCACATAATGGTTTTGAAATATGTATTCGAAATAATATTGGTTGGAGTGAGGCTGACTGTTTGATTCATACTCTATCATTAAGATATGTGTTTCGTAGTTAACGTTGTTTGTATCATAAAGTTCTTTGTCATTAGTTATATTTTTCCCGTCCGACACGTCTTGCATTTCTTTAATGCACACAATCACAGAGTATTTTTCTTCTAGATTGCTAAGAAAATTTGGAGTGTTCGTAGTAGGTGCTGATTTTTTCAACATAAAATCCTTTTTTATTGTTGAGCCTGTCAATATTAATTTAGCTTTGCCTGCTGCTCTCTTCCTAAAAATACAAGAAAGCCCGAAGAGTTGTCAGATACAACATACAATTCAATATTTATTTTTGTATGAGTACCTTGGACCAGAACACAACATTTTCCCAAAAATATTAAGCATACTGCCATTTAAACCAAAATAAGAATTATTATTTTCTTCGTATTTGTCGATTTTCGTAGGAACATAAGAACTCATGATTAAACTTATTGGGCTTTCTGAATCTAACACGCATTCTATAAAATAGATTATATCAACTTTAGATTTTAACGTGATAAAAAATACCTTACATATTCATCGTTCTACTGGATCACGATGGTATTCTTATAACGGCTGCAGTCCTTTGCAAGATGTCCAAATTGGCCGCAGGTGTAGCAGGAACCAGTTTCATGTCATGGTTTCCGACACTCGACCGCAAGGTGTATTGTTGCAGTTGAAGCACTTATAGGTTCCGTGACCAGCGCCTCCAGGGGAACTGGTGCCACTGGATGTTTCTTCACGCAGTTTCTCCTGACGGTATGGCTGATTCTGTTCATATTGTCAATTCCTTTAAATATTCGTAGCAATTCCACCTTTGACTTATAATTTTGTAATTTTGCTTATGGGCGTAACCTGGGAGTTGCAAATGCTCTCAATCACATAGTCCAACACATCTTCTTCTTCCAGTGCCAGGCCGTAGGATAAAATAATATTAACGTTAAAGTAATCCACAAATTTCTCATGGTATTTCCATTTACGCTCTTCGCTCTTGTTTTCTTTTACTTCGAACATATCTCTTATTTATAAGAGATCGTCGACGTCTGTTTCGTGGTAGTGCGGCTTTGAATAAACTCACGCTTTGACACTACCTTCCAAAGCAAACTTATTCATATAGAGTTTACATTTCTCTCTTAAGTTTTTTAGACCATTTTCCAAAAGTCAGGCGCTATTAGAATCTGTTATCTTTCTGCTATTAACATCGAAGAACCAGCGCAGGCCGCTTTGTAGAAAACTCATTGTGCTAACTACTGAACTGAAGTAATCAGGCAAACAGAAATTTTAGAAGGTGGGTGCCTGGTTGTGAAATCAAAGTAAGCAATGTTTCCCCTTCTAGTAGTGTCTTCCTCCATTTTGTGTTCTTAGCGCGAATTAGCATGAAAATTTCTGTATATTAACTTTTGTTTTGGTTATTTTAATTGCCGTCACCCATTTTTATTTTGATTGTATTGATGTGGTAATAATAGCGAAAAAGAACATGTATAGGTGTGACGCAATTTTTTTATGAATGAGGAACATGATTTTTGTTATTGCAATTCCCACCACCTACTTGTATTGGGTTTGGTGGGACTTTTAATGAATAAACTACATTATTCGTTCGGGCTGTTAGTTAGTAAAGAAATAAGGAACTCAATAAATAAGTAAATTTGATTTAAAATGCATATTTTGCGCTAGGTATGTCAGAAAATCGAAGTTGAATTCTACCCTTGCTACCAGGGAAACAGAAAAAAAGCAAGCAACTGCAAGGGTCCCATGTGAAAACGATATCAAACCAGCTGCGCTACTGCGAATATAGGAAAGACAAAGAAATAAATTTTACCTTTGACCACGCAACAACAAAGCGTGTGACATTTGTTTTTTTCCTTATTTGCCGAACATAAGGGAAGACAAAGAAAAAAGATATGCCTGAGTGAATATGTATAATTTTTGCGCGCACGCAAATTTGAACTCAACAACGAAACACGCGCTCGGGGCCTGACCTCTGATAAATTTGATACGACACTCGAAAATTGACTTGAGGACTCTGTTGTGAAGTGGGGTGCGTGGGGAAATAAAAATTCCTCATTTTTGCTTCGATCGTCTTCTATGCCCATGGTTCGAGTTAGCAACTGTGTTTTTGCCCACTGCCATCGCCTACTTGTCGACGGGGAATGAAGTCGTGAAGTGCGAAGTGGGGTGCGTACGGGAATAAAAATTGATTTGGCTGGACTCGACAAGAAGTTGAAATCAAAAATCAAAAGCGGGCCATTGTTTGAGTGTATTGTGTAGGCAAAGTGTGTGTATGATATTGTGTTGGTTACCTTTGTCGAAATGTGCTAAGTTTGAGTGTACCTACACATATAGTGCGTGTATAAGATTGTATTGGTTTCTTATTGTGTGTATGACCCGGAATATTTTTGTATGATTTTGTTTTACGTTTTATTGTTTTTTGTTTTACGATCATGCCTTCTTTTTTGCTGGCCGCCTGGTATTTTAATTTCATTCATATAAAGGAATATAGTCCAAATACAACGCAGCAATGCTGATATGGGCTCGATTAGGTTTGTAGTTTAAAATTAAAGAAAAATCCACGCAATTTGCTTAATATTCCTGAACAACTTGCAAATAAAGAACTTTCAAAGAAAGAATACAGTATTTCTAATTTTTGTTTTTATTATGACTTTTTTGTGTATTTATTTTCTTTCAATATCATATTCTCCTAAATTTGGTTATTTAAACCCAAGCAAACCAACAGCAATATGTTACGCTCCATAAGTTGAACAGCCAACAATTCTGTTGATGTACAGAATCAGTGTCCGATTCTAATCGTGCCTGACAAGTCTCTCCCACCTTTTTTTAAGAGAGAAATGTAACCACTATATGAATGAATACTCTTTGGTACATCCAGTTCATTATGTACAGACGAGGACGTTTGCAATTTCGTTAACATTTCGTTTTTGAGTAACATTAATTCACACTCACGTTTTAAAAGGTTTAGCTCTTTTAACAGCAAATCATATTCTCTTTGGGTTTCATATATGCTGTTTGCTTCAGTTTGAACTTTTTCGTTGTGTTTTATGTTTTCATTGTTTTTTTGATTTGGCGTCAGCATAGCTTCTACGTTGAAATTTTCGTTATCGCTTTGTCTTTGTTCCTCGTTGTTTAACGTTGTCGTGTTCTTCTTTGCATTTTCGTCGTCGCCTTGTTGTTTTTCTTTGTCGTTGTTGATTATGGTTTTCTGCTTTGCATTTTCGTTGTCACTTTGTTGTTGTTCTACTGACGCGGTGACGTTATAAGTCTGCTGTACGATAAGTGACGCTTCGTCCGGAGACTGCACCTTAACGCCCAAGCACATTTTTAATTCTTCGGAGGGCAAATCATTTAAGCGTCTCCTTAATGCTGCCTTGGTGCCACTCACCGACAGGCCGAGAGGCTTGCAACAGCTTTTCAGGTGGTTACGGGTAGTAGTAGTAGTTTTTTATTTCAATATAGTGGTATCTATACAATTAGGTAACAATTATACAAAAATTTGGACAATTTAAAGAACATTAGCTAATTGGCATAGCTCCTTGCTGTCTGCCTAGATATATGCTTATAAAACCCGAATAAAAATTAAAAATATGTATCTGTAAATGAATTTCAATAGTTAGAACTCCTTTGTCAACCCTCCCATTTACTACAGCCACCTGAACCGTTTTAGCGAGATAGCGGATCGTTCAACTTTTGGGTTTTCTTCGGGTCTAATTCATAAATAACTTAAATTATTACATACAATTTTACTTAATAATTAAATTCGTCTGTCATAATTTATCTGTATTTTATAGCTAGTTTTACATAAATTACTAGATTTGCTCAATTATCATCTACCATACCGTTCAAAGTGTCTATAATTTCATTCTCTGTTAGTTGAAATTTCCCCAAGTATCTACATCTGAATTCTCTAAGTACTGGACCTCTACCAAGAAAGCGGCGTATATTTTCTTCCTCTTTCATATTCCATAATGTGCATAATTTCATTCTGCTCAGTTGGTGTGAGCCTATTTAACCACAGGATCACCTCGCACTTTCATTATCTACGATATTGTACTTTGCATTTGACTGTTATTACAATATGTCACTCCGTTCTTTAAGTCTAGATCTTTGTATACACGTCTTTCATTGCTTATTGCCTGGATTAAATAATGTTGTACCTGTTGATGTTTTATAGCCACTAACAGCTCCACACATTTATTAGACCATGCCATCCGAGTCAATCCGTTTGTTAATTGTATACTAAAAATTTGCATATAATGCCGGAGAGAGTTCCTTTTGTCATTACTACTTTTGTTAGAATTTGTGGTAATCTATTGCAGTTGTAGTCATATAAAGTTATTGTTATGTATTTAATTTGTAAGTTTATCGTGTATAAGTAGACGTCTTCGAATCCTGTTTGTATGATAATTACGGAATTAGGAGTGAATTCTGGCAATTGTAACACCCGCTTGACGAAGTATCTATGTAATGTATTTACTTCATTGTAGTATGAATAGCCCCACACTTGGGCTCCATAAGTTTGGATGGACCTACATGCAGCACTAAAATGATTACATTTTGCAGTCAATGTGGTATTTTTATGCCAAGAAATGATTTCCAGGTCGAGTTTATTGCCACCTTTGACTCTACCTACTCTTGTTTAAGATATGGGTCGCAAACGATATATTCGGAGTCAATGTTACTCATAGATATTTGTATTTTGTTACCACTTCAACCTCCGCTCCTTTAAAATACCACTTTTCTCCGGCTGATGATCGACCTCCTCTACGGAACGTCATTATATATGACTTATTAAGGTTAACATCCATTCCCCAAATATCAAAGCGTCTTGATGTCGTCTGCAAGGATCACTATATCGTCTGCATACAGCAGGAGTCTTATATTCATATTACCGACTTGAAGTCCACCCACTAGATTATCATGGAGATCATTTAAATATATTGCAAATAGCAAAGGTGACAGTAAACAACCCCGTTTAACCCCATTTTGCGTTTGGAATGCGTTAGACAATTCGATTCCGGTCCATACCATACTTTTAGTTTGTCTGTATATGGTTTCAATGAATTTTAAAATTTTAGTTGAAAGTTTAATAATTAGGAGGTTACGTGGTATTCTGTCAAACGCTGCTGTAAAGTCTACAAAAAATGAATAGACTTTCAGTTTCTAAACAAACTTTAATTGAACTATTGCATATATAGTGTAGATATTGTCAATCGTTGAATCATTTTTCCTAAATCCAGCTTGATATTCATTAAGCTTATTATTTTTAGTAACCCAGACTGTAAGACGCTCGTTCACAATTCCCATCAACATTTTGGATGAGCAGTTCCTAAATGAGGTTCTCCTATAATTCTCAGATTGGTTTGGATCTCCCTTTATAAAAATAGGAAATATTATGCTTGCCATGAATCTAGTTTGCTACTGTTTACAATATATGTGAATGATTTTGCTAGTTCATTTAAAAACTCGTCCGTTAATAAAAAATTCGTATGGCACTGAAGTGAAAGGAGTGTATAGAACTTTGGTAGTATACGTATCATCAAATTCCTCAGACTTACGTATCACAACAGAAATATTTCATTATAAATAAGTCAAAGAGTGGATAAAAATGAAAAAACACAGAAATAATACCGAATACCGCAAGCTAGCTAGTTTAACGACGTTCGTATTTTTCGAAAAAAAATGTATGAGACAAATACAACCTCTATATCTCGTATACACTTGGCTCTACATAAGTCAAACAGCAGATACAAATTTACAGTGGTGTCACAGAAACCTCTAGAGTTTTCAGCTTTGGAAGTTTTGTAAAACTCTCGGCGAAACCGTAGGTGTCACAGAACTTCGAGAGTTTTCGTTTATTCGAAACATTTTTATTCAATACCCAAACCGCTTCAACAGACCATTCAACAACCATTCTTCTAAAATTTATTATTCATATTATTATTAATATTTTTGACAAAAACACGGTAAAACTGTATCTGCCATTAAAGAACTTTTAAGAAATGAAATTATTAAAATTGTACTTTTAAAATTGTAAATGAAACTATTTTGAAATGTTCTTCGATCCAAATTTAACAATTTCGTGACAACTCCTTTGTGCATAATTTAATGGTTAACTGTTACTTTTCAATATTTATTTTTAAAGTGAAACTTCTAAGGGCGCATTGGCAGTAAAAATTTATTATATTTCTGCGCCGTGATGGCGGGTTCTACAACAGAGATGGAAGAAAAATATGTAAGAGAAACAGAGAAAGAATACATCGTAGACGTATAAATAATTTTTTTTTTTGTTTGCGTGCTCCTCAGGAAAGAAAAGGAAAACGGAGATGAGCTGCGCTGTGCTCGCAGTTGTTGGAATTTTGGCTCGCTCGTGAGTCATGACACATGAGGCTCGGTCTACTCGAGTATGAACAAAATTTGCGACTGTGGCAACACCAAAGAAGAATCAACGATAGCTTTCGTCAAAATAAATATAATCAAGCAAGCGGAAAGCGCACGCCTCAGTCGAATCGTGACCTCAAGACTGAGCGGATGTATTTTGATATTTTAATTTCCTCTTGTTCTTTGGTTCTGTTGGCATATAGCTTCGATAGTTTATTGTTAGTATAATTATTGTTTGTATTCTTTTTTTTTATTTTTTATTTTTTTATAATTAGAGTATAACATTTATCACAGTAAACTGCATAACACATTTGTCGGATAAAATAAAATAACGACGTGAAAAAAATATAGACTTAGACTAAATTAAAAATGATGCTAATTGCGCCGAAAAGGTAATGAGATATAGGCGAGGGAGGACGCAAGCGGATTTGGATGCGATGAAAGTCTGTAGTGAGAGCGGCAGCTGTGAGAATTAATCACCTCCATAATAGTTGGCACGGCAAGATCCTGTGCAGCGAGGTGTTGCGGACGTACCAAGGGGCGCTCGTAAATCTTCTGGCAGCATTGCTCTGACACGCCTGCACTCTTCTGATGTTGTAGGCAGCAGTAGTGCCCCAAAATTGTATGGCATAGCGCCAAGCAGGTGACAGTACTTGCAGATAGATGAGCCATTTATTAGTTAAAGATAACTTATTCGATGGGCGGAGGAGCCACTCCAGTTTCTTGAGCACTTGGTAGCAGCGCGCTGTAACTACCTTAATGTGTACACACCAGGTAAGATGCTTATCCAGGATCAGACCGAGATACCGGACGGTATGGAGCAAATTTGCGGAATGATGCTTGTTTCGTAAGTCACAACCGGACAGACGTCTTGTCTTAAGTTTATGGCTATATTTCAGCGCCTGGCCCATGAGTGGAATCTATCCAGATAACTGGACAATTTCTCTGCAGCTTCGTTTAGAGAGGCAGAGTTGAATATAACTGCCATATCGTCCGCGTAAGTAGGACGTAATCGAATGCTCATCTATGGTTGTAGGCATATCAGACGTATATAAAGAGTAGAGCACCGGAGCTAAGACACTCCCCTGCGGGACACCGGCTCTCATGTGCTTGATGGTGGACATTTTGTTCCTTATCGCCATAGAGAAGATTTTCCAGGCAGGAGTTCTTTTAATTTATGTAGAAGTCCATCGATCCATACCCTATCGAAAACTTGTATCGTCTAGGAAGACTGCAGAGGTATACTATTTCGTCTCAAATGCAGTAAGTATGTGACTAACGACTCGATGCAGTTTTTCGGGCGTGCCATGCTGCGATCTAAATCCAAATTGGTGATCAGGAATGGTTTCTTGAACACCCCATACTGCCAACACTCTACTCAAAAATAATCTTTCAAAAATTTTTGAATAAGTTGGAAGCAGGCTTATGGGCTTATATGATGTGACACGGTTCTCCGGAGTACCAGGTTTAGGTATCATGGATATCGTTGCACACTTCCACTGTGTGGGAAAATGGCAGATCCGCAGCATGCTGTTGAACAGCAACGTCAGGAACAACACTCTCTTCCAAGGGAGTGCTTTCACCACCTTGTCAATATGGTCATGTCCGGGGCTCTTCTTAGATTTCAGTCTCTGAATTTGAGTCACAACTTCTTCAGGGGTGACATGTTTAGTTGGACTGTGGTCTAAGATACATCTCGATAGGACTTCAGCTGTTTCCTCAACGTCTCCAGGGTCAGCCAGGCTAAAAGGCGTGAACCGGCTCTTCAACTCATTAGCAAATGCTTCTGCTTTCTCAGTCTCCGTACGCAGCCACTGGTTTAGAGGCCCACGGATTGGAGCATGTCTGTGAGGCTGTTGTTTGATACACTTGGTGGCACACCATAGATTGAAGCCAGACTTTTTCATTGGATCCGCATTAGCCACAGATTGTTGAAATGTACCGATCGCACAGCTTGCATTACATTTCTCAGTTCTCGGGCAGCTTTCCTCCATGCAGCCTTGTCAAATTCATTCCGTGATCTCATATAGCGACGTCGTAGCCTGCGTTTATATTTCACCAACTCCAGAACCTCAGGTTTTAAGAGAGCCTTAGGTGGGTTGGGTGAACAAGGGAATTGGTATCAAGAGGCTAATTCAGCGGACTCATGAATGTTCTGGGTGAACAGGTCTTGATTGAATTGATTTCCATATTGAGGTTGATCCTTTCGTTTAGACACTGATGAAAGACCGTTATGTTAGCGTGGGGAGGGAGCAGTCTGGACCGGCATACGATGCTATCTGGAATCAATGCAAGTTTAATAAATAGTGTGATGTGGTCTGAGCTAAGGTCAGATGACTCCGCAATGTCCAGAGCTGTTGGATGAAGGGCGACCTTGAGGAATCGTATGGGTAAAGGGTGGGTGCTCCGGTAGCGATAACCTCTCTGGAAGAGTTTATTATACTCTAGTGAAGTTGATTGCCTCTTGGGGTGGCAAGTCTGGACCCCCAAAGTCGATGTTTGGCGTTCCAATCCCCTCCGATTAAGAATTTAGGTCCGAGTTGATTGAAGAAGGTGTCGAACTGCTGCTCTGATATTTGGTGTCCTGGAGGACAACAAATGGCTGCGATGACCAGGATGCCTTGAGTTGTGTGAATACTGACAGAGACACTTTGAATTGAGTCGAATGGTTTCCAGCGGATGGTGGCGTAAGGATGACCGGATGAGTAAAGCGGCGCCCCCTCGTATACGGTTATCATCCGGATGATTAGCTGAATAGATTTCATATCCCTGAATTTTGAAGTATGTTCTAATTCAGAAATTCGTTTCGGAAATGAGCATGACGTCAATCGAGTTGAACGCCATGAACACTGCTAACTCATTTCTCTGACTAAGGACGCCGTCAGCGTTCCATATGGCGAGGTTCATGTGTGGTCTGCTCATTTTTTAGCCAATATGGCGGCGAGTATCGCCATTATCATGGTCTGCATCTCAATCAGGTGATCAAATTTCTCGTTAAGACTGGCCAGGCGGGAGACCACAACCGACAGTTGGACGACCTGTTCAGGAGATGAGAATGATTGGGTATTACATATGCTGAGGGAGGGATAATGATGTTAATTCGATCCATTATTGCCAACAGGGTGAGGGAATTCGATTTGAGGTTGACTTGATAACGGATGAGACTTTTGACGACTCTTAGGCAGAGATGTCTTGCTTGGTAACTGTTGTGGCTCGGAGTGAGGTTGAATAGGTAGTTGGACTGATTTTTGTTGTTGCTGACGTATCTTCTGCTGCTTACGTAGGAGTTTCTGTTGTGCCGGTTGGTGATACACCGATTTCTTAAATACATCAGCGTACGACACCCCGTCAACCATCTTGTTAGGCAGAGAATTGTGGCTCAGGACGTCTTGCAAGGACTCTCCTGGCAATCGCTTCTTTGTATTTAATGCAGCCTTTATAATTCACAGTGTGCTCCTCGCCGCAAAGTGCGCATTTAGGTGGCTCATCAGGTGTTGTGGTGCAAGAAGTTGTGGCGCGAGCTTCGCTACATTTGACGCACTTAAATTGTTTGCGGCAGTACCTCTTAGTATGCGAGAACTCCTGGCAGCGATGGCATTGAGGTACATCTTTCAACGGATGAGGCAGCTCGATTTTAACTATTTGACGGCAAGGCCTCGTTATATCATAGGCCCATTTGTTGCTTCCGTTGGGCTCAAGGTCCACAAAAAACAGATTGAGCGGATGACCATCAGCTTTGCTTTTTGGGTTGTGATCGTTGCGTATAGAATGACCTTTGTCGGCAAGTTCTCGTTTAATATTCTCGACGAGGGTTGAGTGGTGAAGGCCGCGAATAACAATCCTGTATTCCCTTTCATCTTTAAACTGATACGAATGGAACGTAATGTTCAGCAGCTCAAGATGGCGTATAATACTACGAAAGGCATTACTGGTGGAGGGCAGGATTCTCAGACCTTCTTTAGGAAATGCCTTCAGCATGTATGATTCGGGTTCGGTCACAGTGTCAAGGTTGGCTAACAAACCGTTAATGTTTGTGATGCCGACAATGAAAATGGGTGGTGGCTTCGGAGATTTGTTATGAATCCTTGAATCCGCTCGATTATTTATAATAGGAGTATGAGTAGTGATCTCAGGCCGAGTGGTCGAAGCAGCGGTTTCATTGGCGTTAACAGTTTCCAGAGAGTTTCGCTCTTATTGGCACATATTTCTTCAAAAGAAAGCTCCATGTCAGAAGCGTCAGAATCGCTACTATGTGGTGCGAATCGATTTGCATCTAAAAGTAGTTTTCAGCTAACTTTATTAATACTTGTCTGTTTGGACAAACTTGGTTTACGCTTCTGTTTTATACGGTTACTTGATGAGGGCGACGAAAACCACTCCAACAACGGAACAGCAGCTTTGTTCGAAAAAGCAGGCATGTTGTCAATTGGAGGAAGGCTAGGTTTTTTGATGATAGTAGCACTCATGTCAGAGCGACCAGCAGTGCAGATCGGAGGAAACAACAAATAAGCGCTTTCAAAATATTACGTGGAATTGAAATATTTCTTTTTTATAATTTATCACAAAGTTGTAAAAATGTATTTATTTTTTTTCCTTTATAACTTTACTTCACTTGTTTGACGCTAGAAGCACCAATTTTTTTTAGTATTATACTGTTTATTAGACTTTCTCCTTATAATTTTGGTTCTTTTCTCTAGGCAGCTTCGTTTATTTGTTAGTTGTATACTATATACTGTGTCTCACTCAGGCTACAGGCATTGAAGTTTCACTTCTAGCATGCGCACTTAGTTGTACGAGAGTTTTTTTACATTAACACTGATATTTTTTCAAAAATGTTATCTTGTTGTGCTGTTCAAAATTTTCCCCTCCAAAAATCATTTATCTATAGATATTTTTAAGAAGACAAAAATTGTTCTAACGTTTTAAAATGCCGCTTTTCTGCTAATAAATTTCCACCTCTTCTTCAACTTGGCATTCATATTTCGGTTTTGGCTTTGTGGCTACATGCCAACTAGCACTTTTATATTAAATGCACAATAAATACACGATTGTCTTTCATGCAGGGAGATTGCATATTAAGTACTCTTATTGGCCCATAGATCATATTTTTCACTATAACTTCATACAAAACAGCATTTTCAACCGGATTTGGAAACTCTGCCTTAATAAAATAACATCACCGATTTAATTGGAACGAATTTTCTACCTTTTCTATTAAACTGTGTGAGTGTGATTTTTTCCACTCAGTTGAGTACATCCAACAAATAATATCTCTAAAGATATGACTTTTTACAATTACATTGATGAATTTTTGTTGTTTTTCTTTGAACACTCGCGCAATTATATCATGTCTATCATGCGGCTCTTATAAGTACTGTAACTCATTTTTAATCTCCTTCCAAGACGGATTACTTGTAAACCTTATAAAAAAGAATCGGAACGACCGTACTTTCCCACAATTCTCATTGTGGCTTGCGCATACTCTAATATATGTCTGGGACCACCGGTGAACATAGAAGCCAAAATAACTAATTTTCCCAGATTTTCAATATTTCCATGATTCATCTTTCCGTATATCATTTTGATTTTGGCGAATGTAAAGCAATCTTTCTCCTTCTATTTTTGCTTGCATATCAACAATATACTGAAAAAGCAATTGCCGACAGTAAAGTAATAGGTCTTATATAGAGATTCGCGGGTTTTGCCACTGGATGGTGTTGGTGTCCATAAATCTGGCAACACTAATTTAATTCTGTCAAACGAATATGTGATTAAAAGGTGATATTTAAGCTACTTTTTTTGTGAAGACAGCTGTGTAATTCGTTGCTCGTGTTAAAAGTTATACTGATTTGAATATGAGTGAAATATATGATTATATTAACTTTCTCTCTCCATTATGCGATATACATAAAACTATTTGGAAGATACTATTTTCTTTGTTTTTTGATTCGTTTAAAGGTTCATTTGTTATATATTAAAATGGTAGCCATCTTCGCCTTTCTAAAATACTATTGGATACTGTAAAGCATCATAACTGAGATGAGTTTCTGAAAGACGTTATAGCTTATTGCTTATTCGCTGTACCACAATGTCTCTATAACTTCTTTCTTTGACTACGATTACTATCACTATTTAATTTATTTGAGGTGCATTAAATCCTCTTTCATTTTTAACAGCTCTAATTATTATTTTGTAATTATTCGAGATCATTTTCGTCATTGCAGTCTTAACCATTTTCACCAACTCATTATTTTCATGTAAGAAAACGTCATGTATCAAAAATTATGTCTCGACGTAATCCTGTGAAATTCGACAACCATGGATCGATCCACTTATCTTCTTCGTTCCTAAAGAAGTAAACCTGTGAATCTTAGGCAGTTCATTTGGAAGTGATAACAACAATACGATCTTTTGATATACTTGTCCTTGGGTTTTAAACACTGACATAAATATTGGATTTTTTGCTATTTCAGTTGTTCCGAATTAGCATTATAACTTGTAAACAGTTTTAAGATTTCTGTGTTTCACCGTTCATAAATTCAGGTGGTGGCAAGTTTAATGCTGGCAATCTAACTTTACCACTTGGGCAACATATTGAGTCGTTATTAATATTTAGCAAATTCGACTATTTTTTCAAACCAAACTTAGCCACAAACATGCTCCATGATGACATCTACCAAATTCCATAGGAATCAGACAAACAGACAGACAACATCCTGTTTTATATATATAGATATACTAGCAACGTTGTTTTGCCCTCTTTAGTATATGGTGCACGATTCACTCATAAATGTTTTTTTTTTCATAATTAAATTATAACATTTAACGCAGTAAACTGCATAACACATTTGTAGGATTTAAAAAATAATTACGTGAAAAAAAAAAATTTGACTTTTACTAAATTAAAAACGATGTAAATTGCGCCGAAAAGGCAACGATATAGAAGGCTGTATCCTTCTTAGTGGTCACTCATACAAAAGAGTATTCAATTCATTTTACATTGTTCTATATCGCTCTGCATTGACTGTTACTCTTCGACCATTTTCTCAAAGAAATATGGACCAATCAATCCACATGATACTCATTTTTCGATACATTCAACTTCTACGGATCAAAGTCTACGGATGTAGACTTTTGCGTTGTTAGGTCCCTATCCACATTGCCCATAATAACAATAACTATAGGTAAACATAATATAAGAAGCCTAATATACACCGGGTCCATAATGGGCACCTTCAATCTGGGAACCCTTAATATAGAAAAGGGAGCTGCGCAAATGGTTCTATTCAACGCATTGCAAAGTAGTTCCAAGCACTGTATTTCAATGTAGCATTGACAGCAAATTAGAAAGTTAAATTTAAAGCTTTTACATCAAAACAAACACAGCAAAATTTCAAAAGATCAAAACAGAATAAGCACTGAAGTAAAGTAACGGGAAAATGACACCAAGCACAGCGAGTACAGTAGAATATGTTCTTGAATTTCTCTTTGACCGTATATACCCGCTATTACTCTAACGGTGTGAACCAGAGAGAACTTATTAATATAGAGTTTACATTTCTCTCTTAAAAAAATGGCCGGAGAGACTCTTCAGAAACGATTAGAACCCGACACTGATTCTGCGCATCACAGAATTGTTGCCTGTTCAACTTATTCAGCGTAACATATTGCTGTTGGTTTCCTTGGGTTTGCATGCAAGGTGGTCGAGAATATTAAGAAAATGATGTGGAGTTTTTTTTAATCATACACTACAAACGAAATCGAGCCATAGCTGCCTTGTATTTCGCCTATATTTATTTATATGAATGAAATGAAAACACCAGGCGGCCAGGAAAAAAAGAAGGCATTGTTTGTTTGGGTGGACTGTATATCAATAATAATAGTAAGGTGCACTTACCCCTGGCTGCCGACGTTGAATAGCTGGTTGGTGTTGGTGGGAGGGCGGACGAGTCGTCGGGCGTTCGGTGCTTGTACTGCCGCTGAAAATTGAGGACATATATACTCGATTTTCGATTTCAAATAATTGAGAAGTGCCACCCGTTTTACTTTCGTTATATTTAATTTTTTAAATCTGTTACATTGACAGCATGTAGCGCGGGTTCATCAGTTAAAAATTGGCGCGTAGCGCGTGCTGAATTTCAGACCGCTTGTACAGAAGTGACTGCATGGTTTCTGAAGATCTCTTCAGGCAGTCGATCAAGACACAGGGCGAAAGTGCCGTAGGAACTTTTCGCCGCGCTTCACCCACCAAGGTAGCCGTCCGCTCCTTGCCATTCTCTTTGTTTGGCGCTCTATGGAGAGTTCCGTACGTACTCTTCGCCGCAGAAGCCGTCCGCTTCTATTCTATCTCACTCTGTCACACTGCGGTTGCAGGTTTTGTGAGTAATTGTCTTGATCGGTGAAAGTGCAAGCGAAAGCTCTGTAAGAGCTTTCACTCTCAAAGGGAACCCGCTCAATTGTAAATGCAGCGGTTGGCCCCGTAGGAGCGTGCGTCTATTCAGGGCTGGGCCGTTCGTGAACATTCCGCTCCCCTTGCAGCCTCGAAGCAACCCTCACAATTCATACTTATCCTAAGAACAATTGAACTCCCACTTAAATATAGCAAATTTATCCTTAATTCTAACAAATGTACTTAAAGCAAAGAACATTATTCATACGTAGAACTAGAACATTTTTACCTAAACCTAGTACCACCCGAACTTTGTGGTATCTGCTACCACGCCGCTGTCTTTTCTGGCTTTGGTCTGCAACTCTCACGCGCCGTCACTCGCACCCCCCGCCCCGCCGTCACTTGAACTACTCGTTGCCTGCTGCTCTCCCCAATATTTTCCATCTGGCTCCCCACATCGTAGATTCAGAGGTCTGCCAGCTGGAGAATTCGAAAATCGGGACCGCGAACCATCGGCCATCGCGAAGACGATGACCGCGTGACTGATGAACCTCACAGCATCTTGCACAGGTTCATCAGCTGAAGAAAATCGAAAGTCGGGTTCGTTGCCCTCAGGCTAACCATCAGCCATCGTGGAGGCGGTGACCGAGTCACTGGTCAACCTCCCAGCACCGTAGATGCACAGGTTCACCAGTTGAAGACGTTGAAAGTTTCAGACCAGCCGGTCTGGTCTGGGGTGGTGCAACAGCGTATAATGCCATCAGACAGGCATCAGATAACTGCTGCCGAGAGGCATCGCTCAGCGACCACCTTCCGTCAAACATCCCACGCCCAGTCTGGCTTCGGTGTCCACTCTGTAATACAGGGCACTTTTCTTAGCTTCGGGACATATCATTTACCAATTTGTCGATCACACGCTGGAACATTCGTGACGCTCTTACAAAATTGGTGCCATTATCGGAATGTAATTTTCCGTACAACAATGGTATTTCTCCGGGTGAAAGGCTTGTTGCGAAATTAAATTTAACAGCCGCTTTTCCCAGTCCAGTTCCTCTATAGTGACGACTTCTGCTGAAAATTCTCCTTTCATACCATCCCACGTAGCAAAGCGTGGCAACGATGAAAGGCGATCCTCTGAACTAGTTCTTCATCCGGTGCACGCTCGTAGAACTGCAGCAAGGATACCCTGACATACAAACGGAAGGATGAGGACTTGTTTACGAGTGAACTGTGGATGCCCCGTACTGTCCTGAGTTGTTCGTTGACGGACTTCCCTTCTTTTCACTCTTCCTGATATCGTAGACAGACGGACGACGGCCGGACTCTGATTTGACTGGTGGGTATTATCTACTCTTGCCAGTTTTCGTCTCTAACTGGCCCCGAACTTTTTTTCCCCTTAACAGACCAGAGGGCTAAACTCCTGATATCCCTTTGATGGCGGACATCTATTGTGGTTACGCTCCTCACACCTTTTCCTTATGTTGCTGCCTCTTCCCCTGAGTACTATAATCCTGACCAACTTTGCGGATTAATAATTCAAATTTCGCACCGAAGGCGCATGAGTGTGTGGGGAGTCGACTGGACCTGTCAAAACTCAACCAAAGACCGTTTCTTGCGACACAAGTGTCCCGGCTACCTTTTTCTTAAATCCTCCTTTGACAATTTGAGGATATAAGTCCGCTCCTGTCAAAATGTCTACTGGGTTGGTCTGATAGAAACGGACATCTGCAAGCTGCAGCTCTGGAAGAGCTCGAACTATGTTGGGGTCAATCGATCTGGTCGGAAGATTCCCTGTGATTTTCGGAAGGATTAGCCCCTGCGCAGATATCAACACGTTTTAATCACGTGGTTACTGCAACTTGAACGAACATTCCTTTCGGACCCGTGCCGAAATTCTATCGTTCAAGCCAGACACCCGTGCTTGAGTGGGTCTTACCTGCAATCCAACTCGCCTCTGTAGCCGATCGGAAAAAAATGTGCTTTCAAATCCGGAGTCGACGAGTGCCCGAGCCGAATACTTCACTCCTCGATGCTCAAATCGGCCATTGTTTCCAGCGTCTGGAAGCGGCTGGTAAGGAACCGATCTAATTCTTCCCACATTGGCAGCAGAGTGGATTCTGGAAGGCGCGAAGTACACAGAAATATAAGGATGGGATCCCATGTCCCAATGTGTTACACCATGAGCTCGCAGTGCCGATATGAAGTTGGTGATCTGGCGTTGTAGCCCCTTTAACTACACCCCATCCTCGTCAGCAACGGCTCTCAAGTTGAAGAGGGTCTTCAACTGGGCGTTGATGAGAATAGGCTTACGGTCCGCTAAATCTCTCCAGTCGACCTCAAAGCCATCACCTGTCAGCGGCACCAGCTGTACGATTTCCTTGGCTTCGTCCCGCGTCTTCTTGTTCAAGTGGTACAGCTTTCCCACTTGTGATAGGCGAGGGTTATCCACGTAGATAGCCTTGTACATGTTCCTGAATCCCGGGTTTGACTTCCGCACCACATCCTGCACGGATGTTGAGCTTAATGCTCAAGCTCGGCTTTCCGCCTTACGCAACGTAGTTGTTTGCCTAATAGCTGCTCCACAGCACAGGTAAACGTCGAAGCATTCATCATACCGGTCTTGGAGTCGACCGGCCAATTCATCAGCGTCTTCTGGTTCTTCGGGAATATCCGCCACTGATGTATCGAAGGCAGACCGAAGTTCCCCCCCAGCGTAGCTTAAGTTTTTCATCCTGAAGCTCTAAAGCATTCAGGGTTTGTTGAAGGTCGGACCTTTGATCACTAGACTCCTCAATGCGGAGAAACAGTTCCGCCCGTCTATAAAAATTGGGAAGTGACATTCTAATTCAGAAAACTTGAAAATTTGTTTTTGAAATAATTTGAACGTAGTTCGACACGGGCGGATACAGTGACTCACACATTCAAAACCCAAGAAAACCTTTCTTAAAAAATTAATTTCTCTTTTACTCTAAGCTATTTCCTAGGCGCACAGAGATTTCTATTTACTGGACACCACAAACACAATGCACCAAATAACGAATGAAAATTAAGGAAAAAAAAAACCAATTACTTTTTGTCGTTTATTTATTTCTCACAATTATTTAATTAATGTGTACCATAATGTAATGTAACGTACACATTGCACCAAGTCCCATAAGTATTATAAAAAAAATAAAACAATTGGTTTACTCCCTTTTCATTTTTTTACACACGCACAATTTTTCAGATTTAATGTGAACCAGCAGACGCAGCGCATCAAATATAAATAGAGAATAAAAAACAAAATTTTATATATGAAAAAAATTAATTTTCTTCATTTATCTAAAGCACTTTTTATTTCATTAATTCAATCACAGCTGTAATGCAATAATTATTTATTATACATACGTAATATGGTATATTATACAGGCATAATAACAAAGAAAATCATACAAAAATATTCCGAGTAATACATACAATATGAAGCCAATACAATCTCATACACGCACTACACAACACACGCAACCAATGACTCGCTTTTGATTTTTCATTTCAACTTCTTGTCGAGTCCAGCCAAATCAATTTTCGATTGTGGCAGCAAATAGAATACGTATCAAGGTAGAATGCCGCCCGTATATTTTAGGTCCTGCCATTTCAAATTTCGCCAATTAGTCATGAAATATTGAAAATTGAATTTTTGAACAAATAGCATTTATTTTTATGTGTATACATTTAAAACTGAAACAAGTAGGCGATGGCAATTACAAAAACAAAAAACAGTTGCTAATTAAAACCAAGGCATAGAAGAGGGTCGAAGCAAAATGATCAATTTTTATTCCCTCACGCAATTTTCGATTGTCATACCAAATTTATCAGAGGCCAGGTCCCGAGTGCGTGTTTCGTTGTTGAGTTCAAATTTGCGTGCAGGCAAAAAGGATACATATTCACAAAAGCAGGCATATCTTTTTTCTTTGTCTTCCCTTATGTTCAGCAAATAAGAAAAAAAAAATTTTTGTTGTTGCGTGGTCAAAGGCAAAATTTATTTATTTGTCTTTCCCGATATTGCCAATACGCAGGGAAGGGGTGCACGCAACAACGAAACACGCACTCGGGGCCTGACAAGCGAAAATTGACTTGTTCGTTACGATGTGAAGTGGGGCGCGTGCGGGAATAAAAATTCCTCTTTTTTGCTACGCTCACGCAACAACAAAGTCTAGACTATTTGTTTTTTCTTCATTGCCGATCACCAGGAAAGAATAGGAAATAACACAACACAAAGTAAGGGTGACGAAATTTGCTTTGCGCGATTGAGACTCGAACTTTTCTATTTCTCGTACAGTCAAACTTCCAAGTCTCGAATCACCATAATGCATAACAAAAGTTTAATTTATAAAGATGTTCGAGTTATGGAAGACATATTATTATTTTATTTATTATATTATTATTTTTCACTATAAACGTATTCAATTAGAGTCATGGAGATATTCGAATTAGAAAAGTTCGACTTATGGAAATTCGACGGTAGTTAGAAATTTCGCTTGGGTTTCTTTGGCTGTTCAACAAATACGCATTCACTGTACTTGCTCTTGAAATGGATTTCGTTTTCTGCCACAACCGAAAATTGTCTTCAAGAAGTTGAAGTCAAAAATCAAAATTTGCCGTTATGTGAGTGACCTTGTTGTGTAGGTATAGTGCGTGTATGAGATTGTGTTGGTTTTCTTTGTCTCAATTTCCAGTGAAATGTGATAAGTTTGAGTGTGGGTGTAGTGCATGTATGAGATTGTGTTGGTTTCTTATTGTGTGTATCACCCGGATTATTTTTGTATGATTTTGTTTTCGATCATGCCTTATTTTTTTGCTGGCCGCCTGGTATTTTAATTTCATTCATATAAATGAATATAGGCGAAATACAAGGCAGCTATGGCTCGATTTCATTTATAGTGTAAAATTAAAGAAAACTCCACATCATTTGCTTAATATTCTCGACCACCTTGCAAATAAAAAACGTTGAACAAAAAAATCAAAGAAAGAAGACAGTGTCTGATGTTTTTATTATGTCTTTATTGTGTGTTTATAATTTTCTTATCAGTCAATATTTTCACCTTTTACGGCAGTCCGTCCATTTGCTTGTTTAGCTTAAGCAAACTAACAGAATATTTTACGCCACATAAGTTGAACAGCAAGAAATCTGTACAACTGCTGAAAATTTAACATAAGCCAATCGTTTCTGAAGAGTCTCTCCGGCCATTTTTTAAGAGAGAAATGTAACCTCTATATGAATAAGTTATCTCTGTCAGAAGTTCTAATGAGAGAAAAGCTCAAGTTCTGCTCTGGAGCCATTAACTAAAGATACTATACTAGGGTCAGATAGAGCTCGAGTAAGTTTGTGCTTTTCCTCGAAAACTGTACTTAATATGTTGGCTTTTTGTTCACAGTTCCTGTATAATTCGTTTAAACAAGGAATGAATTGTAATTTGTTTTAAATTACTTTGGTTAGTTGTTTAGTTTAGCAAATTTATTGTTCCTGCAGTTGTTGTTGTGGACAAGTAATTCAGAACTAAAATGTGCAAGTCGCGCCTTTTAAGGCTTGGTGGTCGTGTTCTGTACCATTGCCGTCGCGTAATATTACGGACCTTGAACAGTTCAAGAAGATAATTTGGGAGTTGGCTACTTAGGAGCAGCCTTCTTGATAACTTCATTAATTTTTGTTCTGAGTTAATCAATCATTTCGTCAACTTGGTCTGTGGTTGGCTTCAAGTTAATATCAAGAGTTTCTTGAAAATTATTTTTAAGTTTGCATTCCACTTTGCCTTAGAGAAATTTAGGAATGATTTCTTTTTAGGTGAACGTTAGAAAAGACATTTACTAATACTGGTAGATGATTTGGTAATAACTCATTATAAGTGAGATGAGTAAATATCATGTTCGGGGAGTTAGAAAGGAAAATATCCAGAGTAGAGGGTTTTGCTTTATTACAAGATGGGATATAAGTGGGAGTAGTGAGGTATATAACAGAAAAATTTAGAATCAAGTATAAGTCACAGAGAGAGTTTCCTCAGTAGTTGGCTTTTAAGAAAATTGCATTTTCGGCTGTCACTACTGTTTTTATTACATTTGAATAAATCTGCTACCGAAGCTCATCAAACACTTTGACAAACTTATGGCGATGCTGCTCCATTATATTCCAATTGTAGGTTTTGGTTTTATCAATTTAAAAGTGATTTTGAAACTCGTCTCAAACTCAGAAGCAACTTTCAAAAAGCTTCGCAGTTGATAAATCAACTGTTTCCAGACTTTACATGCGATGGGAAAGATCAAAAAAGAACTCAGTGAAAATTGAGTAAAAATACGATTTCAAACCGATTCAACATAGTAGTGTCATTGCTTGCTAGACAAAAGAAGAAGAGTTTTCTGTTGTGTATTGTGACCGGCCATGAAAAGATGATTGGATCGCTGCAAACCCAGATCGTTCTTTCGACGCGGTATTGCCATGTTGCCACAAAGGTGGGAAAATGTTTTAGAAAATAATATAAAATATTTCGAATAATACACATTGTACCAATTTTTGTCAATAAATGCCTCTTTGCATTAATAAAAATTACCAGAATTAATGCAAGCTCCCAATAATATAACATTCTGCTCAAGAAGTTTAAGAACTCAACCTTTTTCTTTCGAATCGCACCAGCGTTCCATTGCCATAACCTTAAGAAAATTTGCTATATTATTTGTTAGTGTAGACATACCTAACAACTAATTGTGCGGTTACAATAAACTTTTCAACTTTTGTAGCACAGTTACTTAATTTTGTTAAAAGTTCCATCATTAGAACATTAATTTCATCCAGTGTAAACAGTGATGTGCTTGTTGTTTTTGAAGTTTCATGTGCAGGCGTAAGCTTATTTACCAACAAGAGCATCTCTTTAGCTGCAGCAGTTTTTTGCGTTGTAGTTGAGAGAATGTGACCTATTGTTGATGTTGTTGTAGCGGCTGTAGTTGTTATCATTGCTGTCATTACTGTTATTCTAGCCGTGAGAGAAGGTTATTCGTAGCTAAGCTTCGCCGTAGCGTAGAAATTGGAATGCTCTCTCCATAGACGTAGTTATAGTTTCTGCCGTTGTTACTGTTTGAGCGAGTATATTTAGAATCGCAGTTACAAGAGGTGTGTTTATTTTTGTTGATTCTGGTAAGAAATTCGGCAGGGACATGATTGGTCAATTGAGGAGTGATCACCCTAACAGTTTGCGAACAACAGCTTTGGAGGGCGTGTATAAGAGGTGAATCCCAGCACAAAGGGCGCAAGAGCCTTTGTTGTTGCACCGACTTGATCCATATTGAAATAGCTAAAAGTTACAACATTGAGACCGTTTATTCGGTAGTTTGCATTCCAAACGTACTCTAGTGTGTTTTAAACAAGTGTATTCTTTGTTTTCGTTTTCGAAGTAGATTACATAGAGCAGTATTTTGTAACCACATTTAGCGCTCTATTCTCAGCACTCTATCTAAAAGTTGCAGATTAGTTGAATAGATAAATAAAATAAATAAATAAAGGAAGCGTGATGTGGTGGGAGAGTCCGAATCTTAACCATCCATTGGATTACGCGACGATAGGCTAGGCCTGTTAACGATTGTAGAGTATGGAAATCTGCAACCAGTTAAGCGGTATACCTGTCAGAGGAAGCGGCACTGCAACTAGAGAAGATATTTTGTATCCTATACCCTAATTAAAACAACAGAGCCTCTACCGTCTCTAATAAAGGCCAGAAGGTTATTTTTCCTGATCAGAGCAGGTGACACAGACTGTTGTTTCAGGAAGTGAAGATGAAGGCTGCCTACCGCCGGACACTCGCACAGGAGGCGAAAGATTGTTTGTACGTTTTCTATGCAGAGCCTACACTCTGTGGGGGGTGACAAACCTAGTTTTTGCAGATGGTACTTTAGGCGGCGGTGGACAGTTAAGTAGCACACAGGACGCCATAGGTCTTATATACTAAAATCTAAACTTGAAGGGGTGTTTCTGGGTCAGATAAGCAATTTGACTTGACGAAGGTCCGTACAGCATGCCCAAAGGTCTTGGGTGACAACTCTCTGGATAAATGACTTGGCCGTTACCCAGCTAATATCGATATAGGGTTTAGGACCAATGAATTTGGAGGAGGACACAGTTCTCACCAATTCGTCAGCAGTTTCATTACTCACGAAGCCATGATGATCAGGTACCCAGCACATCGTGACCCTATTGTGTCGGGACAGTAGCTGAAGGAAATCAAAGCAGTCTTTTATACACCTGGACGAAAATTTTAAGGACGTAAATGCCTTGATCGCCGCCTGACTATCGGAGAAGATAGATAATTTTTTCCTCTTGACCAAAGTAGCGTGGAGAGAACTCCGCCTTGGGGACATCCCTTAATTAGTCTTATGCAAACAACGGTACTGGACGTGATGATATATCACGCTGCTTTAGAATGGCCAGGCCTACCCAGGCTATTGTATGTTTATCTATATTGTATGGTTATCTATATATCCTATTGCCTAATTCCTTAGATATAGAATCATAGCCTGTATTCTCGTAAAAACCTTTACGCGTCGAGGAATGCACACAACGCAACTTCTTTCTACTGGAGTGAGGTTTCGACTTCACCGACGAGGTGATGACGGTCAGCTTCTTTTGATTTGCCCTTATGTAGGCATATTGATTCCTGTGGAGAGAATAGTTTTTGCAAGCCTTTGGCTGATATAGAGCTCCACTAATTGCTCCATAGTCTTTAAGATAAAGGCGGATGATTCTGCAGTAGAAATGGAAAAATACCATCGCCGCCCGTTGCCTTAAAGGGCTGGGATAAGAAGATAGGCCAGCGTACCTTGTCTTCATCAAAAATGACTTCAGAAAGGCTGCTAGACCGGCGTTCCGAGATCCATCAGTAAGGCAAGGGTGGTTGCAGCGAAGTTGAGGTGGTAATTGAATTAGAAAGTATACCATTCGACGGGGCCATGGCTATCATTTTGTGCAGGCGGGCTGTTTCGGGAAGCATTTGCATTCAAACACGGGACTTTTCGTCTGCTATGCGTGGTACATTTTGTGTTGATCTACATAAAAGACTCTATGAGCACCTGATTGAATTGTTCAGCTCCTTCTTCTAGCTCGTATTATTGGCTTTAATTGTTACTAATCTCCGATAGAGGTTCCAATCCGTGTACCTTGGAGGATAGTTTGAAGACCGAAGTTGTGAGGTGTCGAATCCGATCTGCACAAGAGTTGAAAGCGAGGCTTCCTCCGAAACTTGCCAGCGCATATAGTCTGGCTTATAGCCCTGCTGGAAAGGGCCATGAAGCGGTGATAAAGGCTGTTTTGCACCCCCTGTTTGCTATTTCTAAATCTGAGCTAATAATTCTCGAAGAATGTCCTTTTAACGCAGGCTTTCTCATCACTTTTGGTAAGGTCTAGGGCCTCTGCCTTGGGGTACTCTTTATGTAACGCTCGCTTGAAGTGCCTGCGCTCCTTGGAGGTTAGGTGGACAAAGGCTGGTCCTTGTCCATTTTCCAAATTCCCTAGCAGTACTTTTTACAAACTCCACGTCAATATCAGTGCCACTAATTTTCGATTTCGCCACTAAACTACGGACTGTAAATGGAAGAAACTGATTTGTCTGTTCCTGCGCAAAATTGGCTTTTACCGCCCTATTCTGTGCATCCTATCAAATGAATAAATAGACTTTAATAGATTTTAATAGACAGTAAGTGATAAAACATTTTTACCGGGGTTTTTGATAGAGCTGCTCATATAGAAAAGCTTCTTACACTATTTGTTGCCGCTTTGCTACAATATTGACACCCTGCTGAAATGGAGAACAACGTGATTTGCTAAATTTTTACAGTGTTTTAAAATCGTTGAATGGTCATAGTGATCCTTTTTAAATGTCGGCCAATGTTTTTGAGAGAAAATATCGAATCCCAAAAATATTATGCCACCTATTGATAGAGCAATTAACGACGAGCAATTAATGTAAACTCAAAAATTGCACATGGGTCATACCAAAAGTGCGTAAGAAATAACCATCTGAGTGATATGAACCAACCGTCGATCTCCCACGCAATCCAAACAATTTCAGAATTGATTTGCGCGGTGAAACAAGGCGAAGTGGGGTTTCCTCAAATGGTTGCCGAAAAAAATAAAATGAATCAACGGTAAATAATATGATTTAAAGAAGCATTTAATTTTTTTATCTATAAATATTGTTATTTGCAGAATTTACAGTGTGTCTTTTTTTTAATGGCTGACACATTTTCCAAACCCTATCCACAAAAGGCATAAGTCCAAGTCATCTGGTTTTGCCAAAGCACAGTATTTTCTGATATTATATATTTCAATGTCAAATACAAAAACAAATAAGTATTAAAAAAGGAATATATCTTTAAAATAATGCATTTGTAACTCAAGGATAGAGAGGCCATCTGCAACAGAATTTATCGCGTTGTGAATTATATGGGCTTCGCACTCAATGCCTTGTTGGCTTTTACAGAGGTAATTGTAATTTCACTAACACATTATTAGTTCCTCGCCAGATGCACTACTAAAATTTACGTTTTAATTGTCCCACAAAATGCCACGACTTTTGCTGTCGATCTATTATCTGTTAACACTTGCACTAAATAATTAACAATGATATCAGAAGCCTTAGAGGTCAAAAATATTTATTTTTCTTTGGTGTCGTTTAAAACCTTTTTGTACGCTTTTGTCACTACCTCTTCAAAAGACGAAATACGCGAAATAAAGAGAAAAACTTTGGAAGAGTAGTAGTAGTAGCGTGTATATAAATGCTTGCTAGTTAAATATCAATATCAAGGTTACCAGCAAAGGCTTAGTTTTTTTCCTAAGAATAAACTCATGGACCACCACATGTGCAGGCCAGAAATTAGCGCCACAAATGACAGAAAATACTTCCATAGCAACTGAAAGCTTGAAAGAAGAGCCTTCTTTAGGGCTAGAAAAATGAAACTTATGAATATTAATATTCGAAAGGTTGCATGCTTTTGATGATATATAGAGTGCAACATCGTCACGAGTTGTCTCCTTATCCAACCTGGAAAAAATCGTACTACTTCTTTCCAATACGTTCAGAATGGCGAACGAAGTCATCGCAAACTGCAGAATTTGCGCAAAATCGAAATAAGACAGACACCCGAAAACACTGATAATGAGCGCAACCCCGATTCCTTTTTATTCGGATGATATTGCATATCGACATATTTTCGAAACACAATCAACATTTCGTAAGCTGAATCGATAAATTTTCGAAATTTGCAATTGTGCAGCCAATACCCTCACGGGCAACTTTCAAGATGTCAAGCCAAGAATTATCCAGTTAATAAACATTTATCCAAATACAAAGACAGTATTCTGCGATAATGAACCATCATTAAACCCTGAAACCATAAAATCCCTTCTTTTAAACCACTTTGAGGTACAAATTTCAAACGCACCACCTCTTCATAGCAAAAGCAATGGACAGGTTGAACGATTTCACAGCTCGCTAATGGAAATCGCCCGTTGACTAAAACTAGAAAGAAAAATTTACGACACCATCGACTTAACCTTGCAGTCAAGTATTGAATATCCCAGAAGCATCCACTCTTTAACGAATAAAAACCTCTCGATATAATTCATTCAGCTCCACCAAATTTCCAGGAAGAAACCTGAAACATCATTCATAAAGCTCAGGAGGATCAGTTACAAGCTCACACCTTTGTGTGTTTGGGAAGTAGTAGAAGACGACTTGGGCACTACGGTACTTATTAACGAAAGGATTGTGCTTAAAGATAACCTAAAATTGTAATAGTTAACAAAATAAACCAGTGACCATCTTTCCCGTCTCAATATCATACTAAAACTGCTTTTCTTTTTAACGACAACGACGTCGAAAATGACTGACTTCACGCATGCAAAATAAAAATCCCAATAATAGATGGAAACACTGTAATTTGGAACGATAATGGCTACTTACGACATACCATTCCCGGGCAGGGAAATCATAATAGAGACAACGACATTCATGGACCAATTTCCACAATCACATAAGAGAAAGATCCTGGACTCTGACGTGACGCATTTTTATGACTATTAACTTTCACCACAGACACGCTAGAAGTATAGATTTCTTGGGAGCCATTCTGAAGGTGGTTGCTGGTACACCTGTTTTTGATAACTTTAAGGACATTAAATATGAGAACAGACAACTAATCGACTCCCAACACAAACAAGTGACAATAAATACCAGGATGCAGAGTCAGATTAATAAATTAACGGCCGTAATTAATATTTTACTAACAAATGCAAGCGGCACCCAAATTGATTCAGGCCTCCTATACGAAATCATTTTAGCTAGAAACAGAATGCTAATCAGCGAAATAGAACAATTAATGCTTTCCATAACATGTGCAAAGGTTAATGTAATAGACCCAACAATACTGGAAAATACCGGTTTAAAAAGAATAATCAATGAACAATTCACAAATATTAGCATAACGAAAATAATAGACGTATCTAAGGTAAAAGTTTCATAAATAGACGATTTTTTACACTTCATAATTAAACATCCAAAAAAGTTAGTCTGTAACAAAATATGTATCTTTCCTGTCCGCATAATGGAAAGATTATTTATATTGCTGACAACAACAAAATGGCCGAATGCGAACACAAAATATTCGCTATTGAGAACTGCGAGACTACCGTCACTTCAACCTTCTGTAAGGAATCATCAGCCGCAACCTATGTTTAACAACGTTACTCTTTAGATGTCGCGCATTGCAGCACCAGGGCAAACTACCTCGAGTCCTTGGTAGTAGTCGACGGCGGAGTCATTATCACCGATGACACAGTTTGGGTGAAAGAGAAAAACTTCCCGGAACAGTCCGTAACTGGTACCTATTTGCTTACCTTCGATGATACGATTCGTGTTAATAAAACAACCTATACGAATTGAAACAGCTTTGAGGGAAAGGCCGCAGGTACTGTAACTTCGGTGCTTATAAACATCACTGGCCATCATTAAATACTGAGCTTGCCTTACCTACACCGAATGAACATTGACAATATGCATGACATCGCTCTCCGGTATCGCATGCTTTCCCAGCATAGCTTGCTGTTATGCTGAGTTCAAGACGATCCAATAAAGACAAAGAAGACAGCAAAGCCTTAGTCCACAGCTTGTCAATGATGGGTTAAAGGAGTCCGAGGACGGCCACAACTTAAGCAAGGGAGTTGCCGATCAAGCCGGCAACTCGGAAATAGCTAACGATGTGTCTGACTGGTATCCTGCTAGCGGACATTCGACACCATACACATGCAGAGCCATGGCAAGTTAACGTCAAGAATCTATACAAGAACTGCAGCGTAGAAAATGATGTAACGGCATCGTGAGTAGCTGAAGCATGCAACATCAGCGGACATCCAAGACTCCGTACACGAACTGCAGCGTAGACAAGAATGTGACTGCATCATGGGAAGCTGACGTTAGCAACATCAGGGCTAAGGTAAGTGTAAAGTTTGAATCGTAAGCAACTTAGATTTAGTATCAGTTCGGAACTCATCAAGATACAATGTCCTGCTCGCAAAGGTCCACGGTCCAAAAAGTTGGAGTGGGTAAGATTTGTGTGGCCGAGACGCAGCCGAATGATTTTTGAAAGTGTATTGCGAAGTATAGGCTGATCAAGGTTATAGTCGACCATAATCATAAATGGTTTTCTTAGATGTATTGAATAGTTTGTAGTGATTATTTGTGGAGGCAATGAGTAGGTTTTGTTGTAATTCAAAGTGAGTTTTGATGTGTTTTATTATTATTATTATTATTATTATTGTGATTATTATTATTATTTTTATTATAATAATTATTATTATTATTGTTATTATTATTGTGATTATTATTATTATTTTTATTATTATAATTATTATTATTATTGTTATTATTATTGTTATTATTATTATTATTATTATTATTATTATTATTATTATTATTATTATTATTATTATTATTATTATTATTATTATTATTATTATTATTATTATTATTATTATTATTATTATTGTGATTATTATTATTATTTTTATTATAATAATTATTATTATTATTGTTATTATTATTGTGATTATTATTATTATTTTTATTATAATAATTATTATTATTATTGTTATTATAATAAGATATAAGTGACATTGTAGTTTTCGTGACAAGATATTTTTTATTCTTGGTGAGTTTTTGGCTAATGTCTGTCTGATAGTTAGTCGGTAATAAGACTGATTGAAATTGTTGGCTATGGGTTTTATTGAAGAAAGTGAGTCGATAAAAATAGCAAAGGAGGCTTGAGCTACCTCATCCCTCTGTACTGCGTTGTGAATAGCTATGATTTCAGTTGAAAAAGTTGAGCTGAAGTGGGGTAGGAGAAATTTATTATGCGCTCCATTCATAACCAAGCTGAAGGAGAAACCAAAGTCTGATTTGGACCCGTCTATATATATAAATTCATGGGAGTGGTGTAGGGATGGTTTAAGGAGTAGGAATTCCTATTGGTAGGTTATGGGTGGGGTGGAGGACTTCGGAAGTTGGTGAAAGTTTGTATTGAGGTCGGATAGGTTGAGCGTCCAGGAAGAAGATGTGCTTTTGGTTGGGGGTAATGGTTTTGTTAGAAGGCGTAGTTTTCTGTGGAGTTGTGAGATATGATGAAGAGTAGAAGGGATTTTTGGTGTAGCTCCTTTTGATTTAATATTATAATAAGGGTATTGCTAAAGATGAGTCATTTGAGAGAAGTAGTGGTTTAATGAGCATTACCATAGTAAGCTGTTTGCGGGTTTCTACTGGCATTATGTTTTTTATTGGAGTAGATCTAAATACCCCTAGGGCGAATCTAATAGCTGAGAGGTAATTTATTTGATCTTGTTTAAATGGGAGGCGGAAGTGTTTCCATACAGGTATAGGCTATATAATGTATAATATATTTTTGACATAGTCAAACGTTTTATGACCGAAATCAAGGATAGTTGGTTGCAGTTGTATTTGTAATTACATTTGACGATGCTTATTCTAGTGTTAAGAAAATATTAGAAATGTGATTATACCAATTGTATCTAAGGTTGATACCTAGGATTTTGAGGGTTTTTACATATGCAATCGGTGCTCGAGTGGGGGAGATTTTAACTTGGCAGTGGCGCTTGTTACAAATATTCAAATGCTTGCACTTTGAAACCGACAGGACTGCACCAGAATAATCGCAGCAGCAAAGAATATCTGTAATTAGCCGAGTTATGTTGATTGAAGTATTATTGTTTATTTTTTGGACTATGCTCATCAAAGTAGGCGTAAAAATCAAAATGCCTGTGGTTGAAAATTATTCCATTGAGTTCATAAACGCAATGAGGAATACGATGACCGAGTGAGGTGAGCCTTGAGGGATGTCGTTAAATTGTGGGAGAACTGAGGTGATTGTTGGCGTATACAAGCATTTTCGTGTTTGGCATGAAGCTAGTGACATAGTTGATGATTTTGGGGCCAATTTTCCACAACTGTAACTCACCTATGACGGAAAGAATTCATACTTTGTCAAAGGCTGTGGTGAAGTCCAGTAAGATAACCGAGATATGCTTTTTGGAGGGAATCCGAAAATCCAGACTATCAGACACCGATTTACCACACTTAAAACCAGTTTGCCGACTGTTGATTGATTGTTCTCAGACACAAATCACCATAGTCGGTTTGCAATTATTTTGTAAAAATTTTTGGTGCGGGAACAGTTAGGCGAGATAAGTCGGTAGCTGTTGACATTAGTTTTTTTTGGAATTAGATTTTTTAATGGGGATGATGTTACTCATCCATGTTTATAGTGATGTGTAGAAAATTTATTGCATATATTATTGTAATGATTCTTCTTAGTGTCCAGTTATATAGTGTCCAGTTTGAAATATCCGTTTTGAATTTTGTTAAGAGAAGGAAGGGTAGAGGCGGGTTCGAAAAGGTTTATAATTATTGGGAAGTGGTCGCTGCAAAAACTGTCAGACTCTATTTTCCTGGTTGATTGTAGTGCAAAGGGTGTTTTAGCAAAGGTGGAATTTATGTGAGTAAAGGTATGATGAGTGCTGAAGTGAGTGGAGATCCGTCGTTTAAAATGGAGTAAGGTGATTGAGCTAAGAATTTTAAGATAGTGTTACCTCTACCATTGTTTGTAGGTTAACCCCATAAGGAATACCAGCTCTTAAAGTCACCTGAAATTATTTAAGGGAGTTTTAGATTATCATATACATTACTATTAAAATAAAATAAATAAATGAAAATAGAGGAAAGGAGATTGTGTGTTTGATTAATAAGTGGGTTTGATCAATTAGAATCGTTGAGGTGTTGAGTGTGACAACAAATGGAATAACCACGCCCATAAACTAAAGTTGCGGGAAAGTAAATTGACTGAGCTGTGCCACAGAATACTATTGACCCAACATGTTGTTAAGAATGACCCTTTGCTGTAGTATCTAACTCTTACAAAATATCCTAGGTACAGCTCGGCTGTGGCGCAGCTCAGTCGGAGAAAGTAGATTAAGTTAAATTATATTTTTTTAAGAGTTTTAATTTTTAATTGGTTTAATATTAGATTTTGTTTTCAGTGCAGTTTTCTTTAGTGAGCTGTTGGTCTTTGAGAAGATTAAGAGTTTAGTGTCGCCCAGCAATGAGGATTTTAGAGTATCGTTGTTGGAAGGCTCTCACGGGGATTGTGGTGGTATTTGAGTTAATGTTGTTTTCTCTGTAGTAGATGCAAGAATGAAGGTAAGTGCATGTTTCCATTTCATCTGGGTTGATGTGGTGTGGCAGGCCGCAGTTCAAGCAGACCTTGGCGCTTTTGCAGGCTTTAGCCGGGTGACCAAGTCTTCGGCAGTTATTGCATCTAACTGGTAGAGGAATATTTGGAATTTGTTTTGCATGCGTGAAGTCAGTCATTTTCGACGTCGTTGTCGTTAAAAAGAAAAGCAGTTTTAGTATGATATTGAGACGGGAAAGATGGTCACTGGTTTATTCTGTTAACTATTACAATTTTAGGTTATCTTTAAGCACAATCCTTTCGTTAATAAGTAACGTAGTGCCCAAGTCGGCTTCTAGTACTTCCTCAACACACAAAGGCGTGAGCTTCTTTCACAGTCTTCTATTGGTTTTAACGAGGACCTTTTCTCCTACGTGGAAGACTCGATTCCCCTTGATACGTTATGCCCGATTAACTGATCCTCCTGAGCTTTTTGAATGATGTTTCAGGTTTCTTCCTGGAAATTTGGTGGAGCCGAATGAATTATATCGAGAGGTTTTTATTCGTTAAAGAGTGGATGCTTCTGGGATATTCAATAGTTGACTGCAAGGTTAACTCGATGGTGTCGTAAAAGTTTTTTTCTAGTTTTAGTCAACGAGCGATTTCAATTAGCCATTGGTTGTGCTATGAAGAGGTGGTGCGTTTTGAGAATTGTACCTCAAAGTGGTTTAAAAGAAGGGATTTTATGGTTTCAGGGTTTAATGATGGTTCATTATCGCAGAATACTGTCTTTGTATTTGGATAAATGTTTATTAACTGGAGAATTCTTGGCTTGACATCTTGAAAGTTGCCCGTGAGGGTATTGGCTGCACAATTGCAAATTTCGAAAATTTATCGATTCAGCTTACGAAATGTTGATTGTGTTTCGAAAATATGTCGATATGCAATATCATCCGAATAAAAAGGAATCGGGGTTGCGCTCATTATCAGAGTTTTCGGGTGTCTGTCTTATTTCGATTTTGCGCAAATTCTGCAGTTTGCGACGACTTCGTTCGCCATTCTGAACGTATTGGAAAGAAGTAGTACGATTTTTTCCAGGTTGGATAAGGAGACAACTCGTGACGACGTTGCACTCTATATATCATCAAAAGCATGCAACCTTTCGAATATTAATATTCATAAGTTTCATTTTTCTAGCCCTAAAGAAGGCTCTTCTTTCAAGCTTTCGGTTGCTATGGAAGTATTTTCTGTCATTTGTGGCGCTAATTTCTGGCCTGCACATGTGGTGGTCCATGAGTTTATTCTTAGGAAAAAAACTAAGCCTTTGCTGGTAACCTTACCAGACACTGCTTCAGCTTCATCTTCTGCTTCTTCCAATGCTCCAAAAAACGAACACTACACTTTCAAAATATTAGAGGGCTTAGCTAAAGTGTAAACTTTCTTCATTTTATTTTAGAAGTTTTCCTTTCAGTTATGTCATTATTGTTTTCGTTGAGACATTGCTTCGCCGTGATGTTCTAAACTCTGAAATTTCCACTTCTACATTATTGGCTTAATTGAATTAATGCATAACTTACTTTCTAAACTTGTAATCTAAATTTTTGTTTGAATTGTCAATATCATTTTAGGTATAGAATTCTAAATTAGGTCTTAGATTTAGTTTAATATTGCATGTTTATTAGAGGCTGATGATGTTTTTATCTATACCCAAATATTTAGTACGTAGACATTAGCTTTGGTATCGCATGTTCACCAAACAATTTAGCAATTAACACCAGCTGAGCCCAGTCTATGGGACTGGGTGAATTTTGATGCAACTTGGGCCTGCCCCATGTGAGATCAGTGTGTGGTCATTGCGTACCTACTATGTCAATTTAAAGAAAAAAAGAACATTATGAGATTCCGATATGAATTTGTCTGAGTCTCTTCTATTATAATTTGATTTCTGAATCAATTTACATTTTTCGTTTTCCGTTCTTTTCGATAGTACAGGTTAAGGACAATTCGCTGTGAATCGGTGTTGCTGTAGATTGTTCTTCTAGGGCATTGATGTGTTATCGTGACAGTGCGTCATCAAAGTGGTTTTCTTTATCGAGCTTGTAGAAAATTTTGGCGTTATGTTCATCAATGAAAGCTTTCAAACGCCTTAACGTTCGGGTTTCAGTCTGAAACATGGAATGTAAGCGGTTGATGACCAGTAAAAGTATTCAAATTGATAGCGCCGTATAAGTATTCCGGAGGTATTTTTGAAGTCCATAAAATAGCTAGAACTTTGTTTCGTTAGTAGCGAAATTAAACTCTCTGTCCTTCAAGATTTGGTATGTCATAGTTATTGGTTTTAGCCCTTGTGACAAAACTGCCATAAAGCCCAAGGATGAGGCGTCCGTCGTAAGATCGAACGACCTCCAGCCCAATTTTATCTTGATTTTCTTTGACTGATGGGGGCTTACCCTAGCATTTGCTCCCTTCAGGATGTCGGTTAAGGGTTTAGCTATAGCGGCGAAATCCTTTTTGGAACTACTAACCTAACTTACTAACCTTACAAATAATCTTATTTGTAAAAGTGTGGCGGATTTAGTGTAGTTCCGAATGGACGCCACTTTCCTGGGACTAGTTTGAATACCCGCTTGTGATACGGGAAAAGCCCAGTTACTCTACACTCTTCTTTAATAAATGGGACTTTTCCCGCGAAACTCTCGTGTTAACCTCAATCAATTTATTCAAAACCCAAGAGATATGCTCGACGTGATTTTAAGAATATGACTCCGTCGTCTACGTAAACATGGAATGTTTTACCTATCAGATCCTTGATAACTACATCGATTATTCTCTGAAAAATGATTGGAGCGTTTTTAGACCGAATGAAAATCTACAGAACTCATAGTTTCCGTTCCCTACCGAGAACACCGATTTTTCTCGATTCCTTGAATGAATTGGTAGCGTTCATAGTTCGCCTCAACCTCCTCGGACAAGCTGTTTCTTGTTTCTGATAATAACAACAGCCTGGTAATTCTTCGAACTACCGTTAAAGTTCTGAAATAACATATAGGCTGTGTGAGCCTCCTGCTTTCCCTCGAAACCTTTCCACTTGCCCTGTGGTTTCCCTACATTTCTACATCTAATGCACCTCTGATTACTCTTGGTGCCTTTTCAAAGTGTTAAAACTATTTATCACTTTGTGGGAAAATTTTTTTAATATTCGTAATCTTCTTTTAAAAAACATTTCATTCACTTTGTTAGAGTTTTTAAGGGCACCTTAGTCACTCGTGCCCCATGTTGGGAGCTAATTAAATAAATGTCAGTTAAATATTTATTACTTACTAGCGTACCCGGCCACCCGTTGCAGTGTCAATCTAGGACGCAATATATTTCATGCTGTTTGTGTTTACATTAATGTGAAACAAATCTGGATGTGCAAAAAAATCTCTTTTTTGAGCCATTTATTCCAACAATCGTGTTAACTTATATATATGTATATATCGCCTTCTCACAAGGAGAAAAGCGCTAAAAATATGATCAATCGACAGCATATCAAGAATCATACAAAATAAAAGAGGGAGTAACCTACGCCCAAGTCGCATCAACTACTCAAGAAAACAACTCGTCAAAAGAATAACCAAAGCGTATACAAAATGAACCAAAAATGAACCAAGACTAGGAAGCCGATAATGAATTAGTGTAAATTCTGAAACAAGCACTTGAATAAAATGATGAACATCTTGGCGTTACTAATAAACAAACTCAACAAACAAAATAGACTCCAAAATAAAGATTCTAGCCTGGAACGACATTGATATAGCATTAATCTCAGAAACGCACTGTACAAGCGATAAATGTTTACAAATTCATGGATACACAAAACAAACCACCCAGATGGCACATGAAACGGCGGCACTGGCATAATTATTAAGCATCACATCAAACATAACGTGCTGCTCCCATTCGAAAACGACCACATCCAAGCAACAACGGTCCAAATTTTCAGTGCAGCAGGCTTCATCACTGTATTAGACATTTACTGCCCTCCCAAGTTCAGCATTACCCAGTCACAATATCTGGACTTCATAAATATACTAGAACAACGATTTATTGCTGCTGGTGACTTCAACGCAAAACACACAGAATGGGGATCCCGAACTCCAAATAAGAGAGGCAAAAACTTTCTGGACGCACTACACTCTGCAGAGATAAACCATAAAGGTAATGGTGAGCCGACATACTGGCAAACAGACATTAATAAAATGCCAGATCTTATAAACTTTTTTATAGGAAAAAATATAGATTTCAGTAAATTCGTAATCAAACCAAGTCTGGATTTCTCGTCAAATCACACAGCTAGAGTCTTAGAACTCAGAAAGTTTCCGGTAGATTCAAACAAAAAGTAATTCCTTACACAATAACCGAACTAACTGGGACACCTTCAGGGACTATATCAATTTACACCTATCCATAGACATTCGTCCAAAAACACCAGAGGACATAGAATCTGCTTTAGTAAATATGAAACGACGCTATTGAAAAAGTAGCGATACAAGCAACACCGGATAAACCACATGAACCAACAGGGCACTACAAACCACCTATTCTGAGAAATTTATTACGCGAAAAGCGTAAATTAAAAAAGTACTGGATGGACACTAGGTCCCCCGAGGCCAAAAAGAAATAAAAACAGGGCAACAAAAGACATTAGGAAATATCTCCAATACCTCAAAAACAAACAAGTCACTAGTTAACTTCAAGTTACCTTCATAACACCGATAAAATACACAGACTACTCGCTTTGGAAAGCTACAAAAAAACTGACTAACAAAACTATGCACCAGGCACCAATAAAAAAGGACAATGGATCATGGGCAACAACTAATCTAGCTAAAGCATCAGTTTTAGCAGGTTATTATGAGAAAGTTTTTGCTGACGAGCAACATAACTTAGACGTCCCACACTCCAACCCGGCTAATTAACCCAAAACATTGCGAATTAAAAAACTGCGGCCTCCGAAATTCTGCTCATCATCCAACATGATGTAAAGCCTAAAAAATCATCAGCCTATGACAAAATGAATGGCAAACTCCTAAAAGAGCTTCCACCAATCCCGGTGATTTATATACGCAATATATTTAATGCCCTACTCAGATTAAAGTACTTCCCCAAAGTCTGGAAAGTTGCCGAAGTCATTGCGATTTCAAAGCCAGGAAAAGACCTATCTCTGCCGTCATCATATAGACCAATCAGCTTACTTCCTGTGCTATCCAAAATATTTGAAAAGCTCTTGCTCATACGAATCCTACCTATTCTGGAACACAGCCATATAATTCCCGATCACCAATTCGGCTTGCGGAGAAACCACTCAACCATACATCAAGTCCATCGTGTCACGCACAAAATATTAAACGACCTCGACGACAAAAAATTCTGTATTGGAGTTTTTCCTAGACGTAGATAAAGTATTCGATAAGGTTTGGCATAATGGAATAATCTACAAGCTACAAACTATATTTCCCCACAATATTGTACAAATGCTGTTACATTACTAATAGGTAATTCTTCGTGAAATTTACGGACGAATATTCAAATTTAAGAAATATTATAACAGAAGTTCCGCAATACTATATAATCTGTTGTATACCATCTTCACAGCAGATATACCAACACCAAAACAAAAATCATCAAGGATAGCTACATTTGCAGACGACACCATATTACTAAGTTCCCACGCAAAGACCGTTATGTTAGCGTGGGGAGGGAGCAGTCTGGACCGGCATACGATGCTATCTGGAATCAATCCAAGTTTAATAAATAGTGGGATGTGGTCTGAGCTAAGGTCAGATAACTCCGCAATGTCCAGAGCTGATGAATGAATGCCATTGTATATAGCAAAGTCTACTGCGTCGGGCGACCTTGTGGAATCGTATGGGTAAAGGGTGGGTGCTCAGGTGGCGAGAACCTCTCTGGAAGAGTTAATTATACTCTTGTGAAGTTGATTACCCCTTGGAGTGACAAGTCTGGACCCCCAAAGTCGATGTTTGGCGTTCCAATCCCCTCCAACTAAGAATTTAGGTCCGAGTTGATTGAAGAAGGTGTTGAACTGCTGCTCTGATATTTGGGGTCCTGGAGGGCAATAAATGGCTGCGATGACCAGGATGCCTTGAGTTGTGTGAATACTGACAGAGACACTTTGAATTGAGGCAGACCGAATGGTTTCCAGCGGATGGTGGCGTAAAGATGACCGGATGAGTAAAGCGGCGCCCCCTCGCATACGGTTATCATCCGGATGATTAGCAGAATAGATTTCATATCCCTGAATTTTGAAGTATGTTCTGATGCAGAAATGCGTTTCGGAAATGAGCATGATATTAATCAAGTTGACCGCCATGAACACTTCTGAATCATTTCTGTGATTAAGGACGCCGTAATTTTTTAGACAATATGGCGGCGAGCATCTCCATCATCATGGTCTGCATCTCAATCAGGCGATCAAATTTCTCGTTAAGACAGTCCAGGCGGGAGACCACAACCGATAATTGGTCGACCTGTTCAGGAGATGAGAATGATTGGGCATTCTCTATGCAGAGCGATGGATAATTATGACAATTCGATCCATTATTGCCAACAGGGTGAGGGAATGCGGTTTGACGTTGACTTGATAACGGATGAGACTTTTGACGACTCTTTGGTAGAGATGTCTTGCTTGGTAACTGTTGTGGCTCGCAGTGAGGTTGAATAGGTAGTTGGACTGATTTTTGTTGTTGCTGACGTAACTTCTGCTGCTCACGTAGGAGTTTCTGTTGAGCCGGTTGGTGATACACCGATTTCTTAAATACATCAGCGTACGACACCCCGTCAACAATCTTGTTAGGCACAGAATTGTGGCCAGATGTCTCATGGTGTTGAGTGGCACTTGGTGAAGGGCGTCTTGCCGGGACTCTCCTGTCAATTGCTTCCTTGTATTTAATGCAGCCTTTATAATTCGCAGTGTGCTCCTCGCCGCAAAGTGAGCATTTAGATGGCTTATCAGGTGTTTTGGTGCAAGAAGTTGTGGCGTGAGCTTCGCCACATTTGACTCACTTAAATTTGTGGGCGACAGTACCTCTTAGTATGCGAGAACTCCTGGCAGCGATAGCATTGAGGTACATCTTTAAACGGATGAGGCGGCTCGATTTTAACTACTTGACGGCATAGCCTCGTTATATCATAAGCCCCTTTGTTAGTGGCGTTGGGCTCAAGGTCCACATAAACAGGTTGAGCGGATGACCATCAGCTCTGCTTTTTGGGTTGTGCACGTTGCGTACAGAATTACCTTTGTCAGCAAGTTCTCGTTTAATGTTTTCGACGAGGGTTGAGTGGTGAAGGCCGTGAATAACAATTCTGTATGCTCTTTCATATTTTAACTGATACGAATGGAACGTAATGTTTTGCAGCTCAAGATGGCGTATAATACTGCGATAGGCATCACTGGTGGAGGGCAGGATTCTCAGACCCTCTTTAGGAGATGCCTTCAGCATGTATGATTCGGGGTCGGTCACAGTATCAAGGTTGGCTAACAAACCGTTAATGTTTGTGATGCCGACAATGAAAATGGGTGGTGGCTTCGGAGATTTGTTATGAATCCTTGAATCAGTTCGATTATTTATAATAGGAGTATGAGTAGTGGTCTCAGGCCGACTGGTCGAAGCAGCGGTTTCATTGGCGTTTACAGTTTCCCGAGAAGGAGTTTCGCTCTTATTGGTACACACTTCTTCAAAAGAAAGCTCCATGTCAGAAGCGTCAGAATCGCTACTAAGTGGTGCGAATTGATTTGCACCCAAAACTTGTTTTCTGCTAACATTTTTAATACTTGTCTGTTTAAACGAACTAGGTTTACGCTTCCTTTTTATACGGTTACTTGAGGAGGGCGATGAAAACCACTCCACTAACGGAGCAGCAGCTTTGTTCGAAAAAGCAGGCATGATGTCAGTGGGAGGAGGCTATGTTTTTTGATGGCTATGGCACTGTGGTCCGCCTGGTCACTCATGTAAGAGCGACCAGCAGTGCAGATCGGAGGAAACAACAAATAAGCGCTTTCCAATGATTCCGCGGAATTAAAATATTTCTTTTTTATAATTTATTAAACAATGTTGTGAAAATTTACGTATTTATACATATATATATATATATTTTTTTTCCTTTATAACTTTGAAAGTATTTTTAAGTGAAACTGTTTCAAATAAATGATACTGAGCTTGAAGAAATTCTACACAATATTCGCAAATTAAAACTTAAGACAATGGATCCGAGCCAAGTGAAAAATTTTGTACCGAACAAAGACGGACATTTGAAACACAACTGAATGACCTCATAAAACAAGTAACCGCACTAAAAAGAAAACCGACTGTTGTTTCCTATGAACCCATAAAGCTTACGGAAGAACTACTGGGTGACGGAGCTCTAGACTTAGTAAAATCACTGCCAGAATTTAGTGGTAAAATTGAAGATTACATATATTGGCGCCAAGCGGCACATACGGCATATGAATTGTTTAGGGCAAATCCTGGTAGCTTAAATCATTACCAGGCAGTAGGGATTATTCGTAATAAACTTAAAGGCGCAGCGAACAATTTTTTATCCTCATTTAATGCGGTACTACATTTCGACACTATCCTTGCGCGTTTAGACTTTACATACGCGGACAAACGTCCGGTTTGCCTAATCGAACAAGAACTTTCGACACTTAGACAAGGTGATCTCAGTGTTCTGGAATACTTTGATGAGATAGAAAAGAAACTTACACTACTCACAAACAAATCAATAATGTCCTTCAAGTCTGACACAGCAGAAGCATTCTGCGAAAAATATAGACTAGATGCTTTGAGAACCTTTATATCCGGTTTAAAGAGACCACTGAATCAAATTTTGTTTTCGGCACGTCCTTCGGATCTGCCTAATGCTCTGACTGTCTCTCAAGAGGCAGAAGCAAACCACGAAAGATAATTATTTGCAACGAATTTTGCGGCACGTAACGAAGAGCGTTACAGAGAAGATAAAAGATAGGAAGAAAAAAATCCGTACTTCTCTGGCAAACAACAGGGCAATAGGAGTGAGGGAAATTCACAGCAGACTCAAGAATCTCCTACGCCAATGGAAGTCGATCAATCTAAATCACGAATGGGTCAGAATACTAATTGGGGACGTCAAGGACAGTCACAAAGAACAGGTCATATTCCCCAACAGCAGGGACAGAGTTTTAATCAACAAAAAAGGCAGGCCGAGTCCAGTCGATATACTGGTCCAAAAATTCAAAGGATAGATATGGACGAAAAGGAATATCGGGACGTAGCCGAGGCCATAACCTTAGACCATGATGACGAACATCTACATCCCTACATCCCCTCGAAGAGATCAAGACAATTAGACCAGTGTCCAAAAGAATTTCTGTAAGATCAATTCATAGAAATAACATGATTACAGAAAACTGCAGAATTCACGTATTCGACGTTAATACCGATTTCTTTATACTACCAAATCTCACAACGTTTGATGGTATAATTGGCGTAGATTTACTAAAACAAGTAAATGCATGTATATATTTGAATAGCAAAGAAATTAGGCATGATTTCGGGAATGAAAAATCCTCTTCTTTGAGTCTAAGGATGTCAACTTCAATAAAATTCAAGACGAAGATGTTCCCTCAGAGGTTAGGGAAACATTCAACAAAATGATAAAAAAATAATAAAGGGGCTTTTGCAGACCCAAATGAATCACTATCATACAATAATAATAGAATTCCTACAATACGAACGGAAAGCCAAGACCCGGTTTATTCTCGATCGTATCAGTACCCAAAGGGTTCAGCTGACTTCGTCAATAATAAGAGTAAAGAGCTTCTGGCTAATTCGGCCATAAAGGTCTCCGTACAACAATCCGGTTTGGGTTGTTGATAAGAAAGGAACAGACGAGCTAGGTAACAGAAAAAAACGGATGGTAATAGACTTCCGGAAATTAAAGGAGCACACGATCGAAGACAAATATCCCTAACCTCATGATGATATTGTCGAACATGAAAGGTGCCCAATATTTTACCACTCTTGACCTTAAATCGGGGTTCACCAAATTGAATTGGCTGAACGAGACATGGGAAAAAACGGCCTTTTCTGTTAATAACGGGAAATATGAATTTTGCCGGCTACCATTCGGTTTGAAAAACGCGCCCAGTATTTTCCAAAGGCCCATCGATGACGTTTTAAGAGAACAAATTGGCAAAATCTGTCACGTTTACGTCGATGACGTAATTATTTACTCCTAAACCAAGGAACAACATGTGGATGTATCCTACGAAGCCTATACCAGGCAAACATGAGGGTTTCCGTAGAAAAATCTAAATTCTTTAAAAAGAATATAGAGTATTTGGGATTTATAGTATCAAGAGTGGGAATAAAAACCAATCCAGAAAAGGTAGAGTCAATAAGAAACTACGCTCAACCTTCAAATCTACGAGAATTACGATCCTTTTTGGGCCTTGCTATTTATTATAGGTGCTTTGTGAAAGATTTTGCCGTTATAGCAAAGCCTTTAACCGATATACTAAAAGGTGAAAATGGTAAGGTAAGCGCCTCTCAGTTTCAAAAAGTAAAGGAAAAGGTAAAAAATTGCACTAGCTCCCAAAGAAATCGAAGCCTTTAACAAACTTAGCGAAATATTGGCATCGGAGGAAGTGTTGCTAATGTACCCCGATTTTAAAAAATCTTTTGACCTCACAACTGACGCGTCGTTTAGCGTTTTATGTGCAGCCCTATCACAATGGGGTATACCCATCACGATGATATCAAGGATCTTAAAAAGTAATTTGTCACAAATGAGAGAGAACTTTTGGCAATTTTATGGGCACTTAAGACTCTTAAAAATTACCTTTACGGAGTAAGGGAGCTCAACATCTACACAGATCACCAGCCCTTGACATTTGCCGTCTGTGATAGAAATACAAATTCTAAAATCAAACGATGGAAAGCATTGATTGAAGAATATAATATCAGGATCCATTACAAACCAGGAAAAGAAAACTATGTTGCCGTTGCTTTATTACGGCAACACGTAAACACCTTAGAGGAAGACATAAGTTCAGATGATGCCACAACCCAAAGCGAGAAGTCATTAACTTATACCTTAAAAACCGTCGACAAGCCGGTCAATAGCTTTAGAAACCAATTATAATAGAAGAGGGCGACATACACTCAAAGCGCAGCTTAATTCATTTTAAAACAAAAACAAGACACCTACTAACATTCTCCAATGTTGAGAACCTGATGGAAATGTTGCAGGAATCCGTAAAAACGGACGTTGTTAATGGAGTTTACTGTAGCCTACCAGTTCTAGCACAAATCCAAAACAGATTAGTCGAATTATTCCCATCATTGACTTTCCGGCACACACAAAAACTTGTAATGGATATATTTGATACAAATATAATACCAAAACGAAATTATCGTTTCCGAACAAAATAGGGCACATAGAGCAGAACAGGAAAACTTTAAATAAATTCTTAACGACTCCCAAAAATGGAAAAAAGGCCAAAGGAAATAGCTATGAATTGTAAAGTTTGCTCAAAGGCTAATTACGACAGACATCCAAAAAAACGTGTTATTTCAGAAGCCCCTGTACCTACATATCCGGGAGAGATTTTACATATAGACATTTTATCAACTGATCGAAAATATTTCCTTACGTGCATAGACAAATTTTCAAAATTTGCAATAATACAACGAATTGCCTCCAGAACAATATCTGACATAAAACCACCTATTCTGCAACTTATGAATTTTTTTACGGGAACAAAGACAATATATTGTGACAACGAGAAACCAATTAACCCCGAGACAATACCGTCACTCTTGTCAAACCAGTTCAATACCGTAATAAAGAACGCCCCACCTTTACGTAGTACTTATAATGGCCAAGTGGAAAGATTTAATAGGACTCTCATAGAAATTGCTAGATGTCTAAAACTTCAAAAAAATCTAGAGGACACAGAGGATTTACTTCATTTAGCTACCATCGAGTATATAGGTCAATACACTCAGTCACTAATAAGAGACCTATCGATATACTACACCCTCTGTCCATAGAACTTATTGCAGAAACGCAAACCCATATAAAAAACGCTCAGCAAGCTGTGCTAACAAATCATAACAGGGACCGACAGTCCAGAACGTACAACGCCGGTGCCAAGGCCTTAGTTAAAGTGAACAAAAGATTAGGGAACAAACTATCCCCATTATATGTGGAAGAAACCGTAGAAGAAAATTTCGGTACCACCGTCCTTATTAGGGGAAGGGGGGTCCATAAGGATAATTTACGAACACATTGAAATTTATTTTTCATCCTTCTTATTTTTTCTAGCTACATAGTTTTGACAACCCTTTGGACTCTTACCTCTACGGAAAAGTTAATCAACTACACACACTCGGAATACATTTTAATCCTGGACGGTGACACAATATTGTGGGACCAACAAGGCTTTCTTACACACTTCACGAACTTAACCTCATACAATTTAATAGCTACCGAAACAAAGAATTACACCAATTTGTTTCCTCAGTCCCATATGAGGAAGCTACTGGATGCCGACGTAGCACACATTGTCAGACTTTTACAAACAGTTGAGATACACCACAGACAGACGCGAAGTATCAATCAAAAAATTAATACTGAACATTTGTATGAAATATTATTAGCGAGAAATCGCATAATTATATCCGAATTAGAAACAGTTGTTATTGCAAAACATTGGCAAAATTAAACATTGTAAATCCCATACTTTTAGATACCTTTGACATAAGAAACATAGAAAACGAGCACTGTACCAACACAACTATTACCGAATTGTTAGAAATATCTAGAATTAAGGTCTTACAAAATAAAGAGAATTTATACTGTTTGATAAAATATCCAAAACCTAAATTAATATGTAATAAATGTCGATATGGCGTACAGCATAACGGACAGACTAACAATGTAGCTGAATGCGGCAACACAACATACGCAGTCGAATGTCAAACCTCAACAACAACTTCGTTCTGCAGAAAACTTAACTTCACCACCTGTGCGCAGCAAATCATCTCTGGAGCAGATGTTAATTGTAACTCTGCCAATAATCATATCAATCATCATCAACGATGCTTCAGTTAGCATCAAGGGCAAGAATAGCACCAAAAGAAACATCATGTGAACTTTATATATATTATACAAAATAGAGATCGGATTAGCGCTACAGGAAGAAATAAGCCAGAAAAACACAGTCGTCATCTGTACCGGAGTAGGAATCGCGGTGACATTAACATTGTGGTTTTTTGTGACATGGAGCAAAAAGCGTGCCAGCAAGAGAGTTGTCAATGTCATGATAAAGAACATAGCCGAAAGGAACGAGGACGTCCCTTACTTAGGAAAAGAGGAGTTAACACAAAATCCAAAAGTCAACATAAATCCATGAACACACATAATGCTGACTTTGCGCCTAGAACATCGGATGTTCAAAAGTCAACGAATGACAAACTGCCGAATGATGAAAAAGCTACCGACATACGACACCACGTACAGTGGACATGACTTTGCACGCGCAAGCCGTTACACGCGCAAGAGTTTGCACTTGGACGGACGGACAAAACACGCTGACGAACTTTGCATAGGTTTCGTTTTAAGAATAGAATGTTTAAGCGTTAGTCTTCTGCCGAAACTCATACTCCACAGAAGTGGAATTAATAAAAAATAAAGCAACATCAAAGTGTTTAATTTATATAAAACTAGCAGGTCCTCGGCGCGTTGCCGTCTTCTGTGCCTGTCTACTGCTGCGATTTTCTGGTTGATTTTCCAGTGTTTGACTGTTTGGGTGGCATTTCGTATTTTTCATTTTTTTATTTTCATTCGAATATTTTATTTGATTTCGGCTTTGTGTCTAAAAAATGAGCAGACCACACATGAACCTCGCCATATGGAACGCTGACGGCGTCCTTAATCACAGAAATGAGTTAGAAGTGTTCATGGCGGTCAACTTGATTGATGTCATGCTCATTTCCGAAACGCATTTCTGCACTAGAACATACTTCAAAATTCAGGGATATGAAATCTATTCTGCTAATCATCCGGATGATAACCGTATGCGAGGGGGCGCCGCTTTACTCATCCGGTCATCTTTACGCCACCATCCGCTGGAAACCATTCGGTCTGACTCAATTCAAAGTGTCTCTGTCAGTATTCACACAACTCAAGGCATCCTGGTCATCGCAGCCATTTATTGCCCTCCAGGACCCCAAATATCAGAGCAGCAGTTCAACACCTTCTTCAATCAACTCGGACCTAAATTCTTAGTTGGAGGGGATTGGAACGCCAAACATCGACTTTGGGGGTCCAGACTTGCTACCCCAAGAGGTAATCAACTTCACAGGAGTATAATAAACTCTTCCAGAGAGGTTCTCGCAACCGGAGCACCCACCCTTTACCCATACGATTCCTCAAGGTCGCCCGACGCAGTAGACTTTGCTATATACAATGGCATTCATCCAACAGCTCTGGACATTGCGGAGTCATCTGACCTTAGCTCAGACCACATCCCACTATTTATTAAACTTGGATTGATTCCAGATAACATCGTATGCCGGTCCAGACTGCTCCCTACCCACGCTAACATAACGGTCTTTCATCAGTGTCTAAACGAAAGGATCAACCTCAATATGGAAATAAATTCGGACAAGGATATAGATGATTCGGTTGACTTGTTCACCAAGAACATTCATGAGTCCGCCGAATTAGCCTCTTCATACCAATTCCCTTGTTCACCCAACCCTCCTCAGGCTCTCTTAAAACCTGAGGTTCTGGAGTTGGTGAGATATAAACGCAGGCTACGACGTCGCTATATGAGATCACGGAACGAATTTGACAAGGCTGCATGGAGGAGAGCTGCCCGAGAACTGAAAAATGTAATGCAAGCTGTGCGATCGGAGCATTTCAACAATCTGTTGGCTAATGCGGATCCAATGAAAAAGTCTGGCTTCAATCTATGGCGTGCCACCAAGTGCATCAAACAACAGCCTCACAGGCATGCTCCAATCCGTGGGCCTCTAAATCAGTGGCTGCGTACGGAGACCGAGAAAGCAGAAGCATTTGCTAATGAGTTGGAGAGCCGGTTCACGCCTTTTAGCCTGGCTGACCCTGGTGACGTTGAGGAAACAAATGAAGTCCTATCGAGATGTATATTAGATCACAGTCCAACTAAACATGTCACCCCTGAAGAGGTTGTGACTCAAATTCAGAGACTGAAATCTAAGAAGAGCCCCGGACATGACCATATTGACAACAGGGTGGTGAAAGCACTCCCTTGGAAGGGAGTGTTGTTCCTGACGTTGCTGTTCAACAGCATGCTGCGGATCTGCCATTTTCCCACACAGTGGAAGTGTGCAACGATATCCATGATACCTAAACCTGGTACTCCGGAGAACTGTGTCACATCATATAGGCCCATAAGCCTGCTTCCAACGTTTTCAAAGATTTTTGAAAGATTGTTTTTGAGTAGATTGTTGGCAGTACGGGGTGTTCAAGAAGCCATTCCTGATCACCAATTTGGATTTAGATCACAGCATGGCACTCCCGAACAACTGCATCGAGTCGTTAATCACATACTTACTGCATTTGAGTTGAAACAGTATTCCTCTGCAGTCTTCCTAGATGTCAAACAAGCATTCGATAGGGTATGGATCGATGGACTTCTGCATAAATTAAAATTACTCCTGCCTGGCAAACAGTTTTTATTAATGCGAAGCTTTCTTCCACGACGAACCTTCTCTGTGGCGGTAAGAGACAAAATTTCCACCTTCAGGCACATGAGAGCCGGTGTCCCGCAGGGGAGTGTCTTAGCTCCGGTCCTCTACTCCTTATATACCTCTGATATGCCTACAACTAGAGATGAGCATTCGATTATTGCTACTTACGCGGACGATACGGCAGTTATTTTCAACTCTGCCTCTCTGAACGAAGCTGCGGAGAAATTGTCCAGCTACCTGGATAGATTCCACTCATGGGCCAGGCGTTGGAATATAGCCATAAACTCTGAGAAATCAGCTCACTGTACCTTCACATTAAGGCAAGGCGTCTGTCCGGTTGTGACTTACAACACAAGAATCATTCCGCAAATGGAGCAAATCCGGTATCTCGGTTTGATCCTGGATAAGCGTCTTACCTGGCGTGCACACATTAAGGTAGTTACAGCGCGCTGCTATCAAAAGCTCAAGAAACTGGAGTGGCTCCTCCGCCCATCGAATAAGTTATCTTTAACTAATAAAAGGCTCATCTATCTGCAAGTAGTGGCACCTGCTTGGCGCTACGCCATACAAATTTGGGGCACTACTGCTGCCTACAACATCAGAAGAGTGCAGGCGTGTCAGAGCAAGGCTCTCAGAAGATTTATGGGCGCCCCTTGGTACGTCCGCAACTCCACGCTGCATAGGGATCTTGCCGTGCCAACTGTTATGGAGGTGATTAATTCTCACAGCTGCCGCTATCACTACAGACTTTTGTCGCACCCAAATCCTCTAGCTTTCTCCCTCACCCGTATCTCAACAAGGCGTAGACTGAAGAGGCTGCACCCACATGATCTCCCTCTAAGAAGGATACAGCCTTCTATAATTAATTAAGTTAGTATAAGTCTAATTTTTTATTTTTATTGTCACGTCATTATTTTTTAAATCCGACAAATGTTTTATGCAGTTTACTGCGTTTAATGTTATAATTTAATTAAAAAAAATATAAAAAAAATAAAATAAAAAAATTTCGGATTTGTACAGTTTGAGCAGCACTGCCGGCAAACTCCATTCTCAGAGGTTCCTTTTTTTTTTTATATTTCCCATATGTCGTGTACATATGTCTTTATTTTTTATTAAGACTATTAGTACTGGGTTTAAACGTTATTTTAGGGTTGTAACTAATTTATGTGAGCAGATCACAAAAGTTTTTTATTTTTGTAACGATGTAGGGGAAAAAATCAAAGTAGTAACAAAAATAATATGCATTTAAATTAAATTAATACAATTATAGAGCAAAATATAGTAAAGAAAACATAAATGTAATAAGAATATAAAATACAAAAATAAACACATTAAACAAAAACAAAGAAAAAAAGAAAGAGGTATTGAGATATATATATATATAGCTTCGAATTTATTCAACCAGATCCACTGGCCTTGTCCTCTGTAACCTGCGTCTGCATTATAGTTCCTGTATTGGCAGTAGGTTGACACCAACATTTGGGTGTTGGGTAAGCTTGGTCTGGTAGATACGACTTATTTTGGTAATCTCCTCTGTTACTGTTGGAATATTAAGATCACGATGCAGATCATTGTTAGTTATATACCAACCAGCCTTGGTGATCATACGAATGATTTTTAATTGTTGTCTTTGTATTATGTCTGTATTTGATTTTTTGGCCGTTCCCCAGATTTGTGCTCTGTACGTCCAGATTGGTCTTATAATGGCTTCGTAGATCAGTATTTTGTTTTCTAATGTTAACTTTGATTTGAGCAGCCAATATAATTGACTAATCCTCAGCTTGATTTGATCCCGTTTTTTAAGAATATGGTATTTCCAATTGAGTTTGTTGTCAATATATAATCCTGGGTATTTGACTACATTTTCAATTTTTACGTCAGCTCCGTCAATCGTTATACGAGGTGGTGTGAATTTAGTTTTAGTTGTATATATAACATGTACTGTTTTGGTATTATTTACTTTTATTTGCCACTTTTCAAACCACCTTAGGGTAGTATCCAGATGCTGTTGTAGTTTGGATGTTGCTATGTTTACTTGTCTATGTGCGCTCAGCAAATGTGGCTATCATTGAAGCGTCGTCATTTGGTGATGGTATGTCCGCTGTAAAGATAGTGTATAATAACGGTCCTAGTACACTTCCTTGTCTTACACCTGTTTTGATTTTTCTTAATGTGGAATATTCATCTGAATACTTAACGAAAAAATGTCTTTCTGTGATATAGTAAACTAATATCTGTAGTACGTTATGCGGGAATATATTGCGCAATTTTCTGATTAGTCCTTTGTGCCAAACTTTGCCGAATGCCGTTTCTACATCTAGAAAAACTCCTATGCAGAACTTTTTGTCGTCAAGATCGTTTAAAATTTTATGAGTCACTTGATGGATTTGTGTATGGTCGAGTGTTTTCGTCGAAAGCCAAATTGGTGGTCAGGTATTATATGTTTGCGTTCTATAATAGGTAACAGTCGCTGGCACAGGAGCTTCTCGAATATTCTTGACAGCAGTGGAAGTAAGCTAATTGGTCTATATGATGCTGGATTATATACGTCTTTACCAGGTTTTGGAATTGCAATGACTTCAGCCACTTTCCATACTTTGGGAAAGTAATTTAGTCGAATTATCGCGTTGAAAATATTGCGTATGTATACCACTGCTTGAAGTGGTAGCTCCCTTAAAAGTTTTCCGTCAATTTTGTCATACCCGGGTGCTTTTTTGGGCTTTATGTCGTGCCGTATACATTTGAGTATTTCATTTGTGCATATTTTTTTTAGGCGAGTTGGCTGGGGAGTGACTGTCGAGTTTATATGACAGTCATCTTCGTTGATAGTTTCATCAGCAAATATTTTTTCATAATAATTCGCTAGAACTGTCGCCTTTCTAGGTTCGTTACTGCCCATGATCCATTGTCCATTTTTATAGGTGCCTGGTGTATTGTTTTATTTGTCAGTTTTTTTGTAGCTTTCCACAGGGAGTAGTCGGTAAAGCTAGTCGGAGTTAGCCTCTGTAAATACTTCGTGATTTCATAATTTTTCTGATTTTGGAGATATTTTTTAATTTCTTTAGTTGCCATGTTATACTTATTTTTCGCATCGGGGGATCTGCAAATGGTCCATGCTCTTTTCAGTTTTCGTTTTGTGCATATCAATTTGCGAAGCGTAGGGGGTGTGTATCGCTTTGCATGGTGTATTATCTTGTCCGGAGTTGCTTGCAATACTGCCTTCTCAATGGTATCGTTTAGTTGCACTATAGCTGATTCTACGTTGTCGGGTGATCTCAGTGGAATGCTTGTATTTAAGTTTGTGTTAATGTAGTCTCGATAGGTATCCCAGTCAGTTTTGTTGTTGTGCCATAGTTTGGATTTGGTTGTGTTCACTTCAGTTGAATTAAGTGCGAGTAGTATAGGTGTATGGTCTGACGATAGTTCCAGTATTGATGTTATGACACATTTATTTAAGTCTATGTCTTTGAGTATATAAAAGTCAATGAGGTCTGGCTTTTTATTTTTGTCTGTTGGCCAATACGTGGGTTCGCCGGTACTAAGATGTTTAGCTTTTGCTAACAGCAGTGCACCCTGTAGGTTTTTACCTTTCTTGTTTGATATTCTGGAGCCCCAGTCTGTATGCTTCGCATTGTAGTCGCCTGCAGCTATAAAACGGTGTCCGAGAGTTTTTAAGAAGTCAAGGTATTGCGACTGTGAGATATTGTGCTTTGGTGGGCTGTACACGGCTGTTATTCTTAGTGGTCCGGATGAGTCGAAGATTTGTATGCTTGTCGACTGGATATAGGTTTCTTGGAATGGAAGCAGTACGTTATGTTTAATGTTTTGTTTAATAATGATAGCAGTCCCACCGTGTCCTGTACCGTCGGTATGGCATGTGTGGTACATCTTGTATCCACTTATGTTCATGTGCTGGCTACTTGTATAGTGTGTTTCCGATATCAAAGCAATGTCAATGTAGTTGTTGTGTAGGAAAAGCTGTAATTCATTCAGGTGATTTTTTAATCCGTTTGCATTCCAAGTTAACATTTTTATTTTAGTGTCCATTCTTGTTGTCGAGTTTTGTCAATAGTACTGTTATGATGTTCATCATATTACTCATTTGTTGCGCTAGTTGTTTTATTATATCTTTTATTTCCGCTAAATCTTTTGAAAATTCGGTCTTTTTTTCTGTGTTTTCACTAGTCTCGTTTTTGTTGGTTTCGTTTTTGTTGCTTTCGTTTTTGTTGTGTTCCTCATCTTTTTGTTGAGGTTGTAACTGATTTGTGAGGTTTCTACGGTTACTGGCTGCTGATTGGGCGTACGTTATTCCAATTTTGACTTTGTTTGATGTCTGTTCTACTACCTGATGGTCATTTTATTTATCGTCTTTCTCTTTTAGTGAGGAAATCTTTTAATTTGTAGATGTTTGTATACGTCACATCCCTTATAGTTGGCTGTGTGTGAGCCGCGCATTTAATTTGATCTGCACTTATTAGTTTGCAGTCAATAGTCTTGTGCTTGCCAGCGCATTTCACGCAGATCGGGTCTTTGGTGCAGAAATTTCGTGTATGACCAATTTTTGGCAGTTTGAGCACAGAGCTACCGTGCGTTTGTGGTGTGGTGGCTCAAATATGACTTTGGTACATAGGAGTGTTGTAATATTAAAGATTTCTCTATTATTTGCTTTGGCTTTTAGTTCAATGAAAAATAGCGGCAGTGGTTTCTTTGTCAGTTTTTGTTGTACGTTGTGTATATTAATAACGTCGTGGCCTAGTTCCGATAGCTCGTTCTTAAGTTCGTCAAGGTCAGTGGCGTAGTGCATATTCCTAAGTACTGTTTTGAATCCCCGCTCCTCTTTCGGCTTAAAGGTGTAGTATTTAGTTTTGTTTTCCCTGAGCATCTTAACCACCGCCGAGTAGTTCGACGAGTCATTTGTCTGTAAGCATACTTCGTTGTTTTTAAGTGTTTTTAAAATGTAGTTTTGTTGTATTATGTTTTTCAGAGCTTTGTTTAGTACGTTAATTTGTTCTACGTCCTGTACGTATATTGGTGGTGGCTTGTGAATTTTAGTAGGTGGTCGAGGTTGATTTAGCGCATTAGAATTTGCTTCTGTACCACTGCCGTCTTCAGCCGTTTCGTCTGGTGAGAGGAGTTCGAACCTGTTATTAGTGTTAGGCGCGCTCAGCCAGTACTTTTGCAGTGTTGTTTGTGTTGTCGTTTGTGTTTGAGTTTTTTTCCTACTTTTTTTACTATTGCTATTTTGTTCGGAAGTGTTGTTGGGAGAGAGCTTACTACGGTTGCGTTTTATTTTTGACTCTTGTGGGTTTTGATTGGTTGAAGTTTGTACTTGCGTATTTGATGTCTTTTCTCTGATCAATGTTGTTGCCGAAGAGAGGGAGCAAATTGGCATTGTAGCTGAGAAAGATGACGTGGTGGTTGTTGTAATTAGTGAGATAGCAGCTGATGTCTGCGTTGTGGTTGTTGTTGTTGTTGTTGGTTGGAACGAGGAGAGTGGCGTCGTTGGTGAAGCGCATTGTGCACTCCACGGCAGAGGCTGCATATTACCTGCTGCCATGGAACAGCTGACAGTTAGTTGAGTGGTAGAGCGAGAGGCTGCGTTTGTTTGGATTGATGATCCGTTATTGTTTTCTCTTTGGGAGTGTGTAGCTGTTTGATGTATTGCGGGAGAGCAAGAACGCGCTCTCTCGAAATTAACGGGAACTGAGGCTTGGTGTGAGTCACTGATGTTGATGCTGTTGTTTGAACCGCCTGTTGATGTGCCAAGGTATTCGTTGTTGTTACTTATGCGGACAGCTGTTTGACCGTGGGGTACGCTCATGCTGTTCCTTGATGGATGATTTTGTTTTTGCGTGCTGCCCGCAGTCGGGGGACTGCGTTCAATAGGCATTTAGAGATAAGAACAATTGATTATCTTCTCTCTTGATTTAGTTTTTTGTGTTGTTAACTTCGGAAAGCGAAAGGAGACGACTAGTTGACTTGACAGTGCACTTGCGAATGAAGGTTCCTTTGTTTTTGTGTTTTATTTGTATCTGTACAGTTTGAGAAGCATACGAAAATTGAGTTGGTCTTAATATTTAGCGAATTCGACAATTTTTTCACACCACAACCATGCTCCATGATGACATTAACCAAATGTACAAATTTTCATGATGCTCGGTCAAACGGTGCCTAATTCCATTGGGATCAAACAGACAGACGAACAAGCATTCTTTTTTATATGATTAGATTGGAAGTATGTTTGTCTGTTTGTTTGTTTGTCTGTATGTTTACTCAGTATGGACGCCGAAATCACTGGACCGATTTTATGAAATTTTCAGGGAATCTCGATAATAGACTTAAGAAGGTAATTGGAATCCACCTCAATATGATGATTTCTGCTGAATGCGCCCAGTGTCCCCGCACGTAGTGAACTACGTTCAGATCATTTCAAAAACAAATTTTCGAGTTTTTTGAATTAGAATGTCGTTTCCCAAGTTTTTTCCATTCTTCGTTGAAACCTGTGTCAAAAAAGTGAAGAATTAATATAAACTTTTTTTTTCATAATTAGATTATAACATTTATAGCAGTAAACTGCATCACATTTGTCGGATTAAAACAAAAAATAATGACGTGAAAAAAAAATTAACTTATACTACATTAAAAATGATGCAAATTCTGCCGAAAAGGCAATGATATAGAAGGATGATTCCTTGTTAGGGGGAGATCATGCGGGTGTAGCCTCTTCAGTCTACGCCTTGTTTTGATACGGGTGTGGGAGGACGCCAGCGGATTTGGGTGGGATAAAAGTCTGTAGTGATAGCGGCAGCTCTGAGAATAAATCACCTCCATAACAGTTGGCACGGCAAGATCCCTATGCAGCGTGGTGTTGCGGACGTACCAAGGGGCGCCCGTAAATCTTCTGAGAGCCTCTGACACGCCTGCACTCTTCTGATGTTGTAGGCAGTAGTAGTGCCCCAAATTTGTATGGCGTAGCGCCAAGCAGTTGCCACTACTTGCAGATAGATGAGCCTTTTATTAGTTAAAGATAACTTATTCGATGGGCGGAGAAGCCACTCCAGTTTCTTGAGCTTTTGGTAGCAGGGCGCTGATATAAACTAAATTTAAAAAAATTCTTTTGCTAAAACCTCAGTTGAAAATAAAATACAAATAAGAACGGGTGTCCCCCAGGGTAGCGTTTTGGGGCCTACACTCTATACCCTGTTCACGCACGACATGCCCACTGGGTCACTGAAGGATCCTGTAGATCTGATCATTGCCACGTTTGCAGACCATACGGCCATCCTCGTTAGAAACAAGTGCATTTACGAAGCCACGGACTCTGCAGCAATACCTGCATATTTTTGAAAACTGGACACGATGTTGGAACATTTGCATTAACAAAAACAAATGTGCCAATGTCACGTACGCCTTACGGCCGGATTTCTGTCCTGGAGTTTTCAAATACCTGGGTGTGTATTTGGATAGATGGCTAACGTTCAAGACGCATATTTCAAGTATCATGAAATCCTTAAGACAGAGGATTGGTAAATTGCATTGGCTTTTAACTAGCAGCAATAAATCGTCCTTGGGAAATAAGGTGAACATTTACAAAACCATAATTGCTCCTGCTTGGCGATACGGTTTGCAGGTGTATGGCATAGCAGCGAAGACAAACATCACGAAGATGAGAGTACTGCAGGCCGCACCCTGCCGACCTCCGTAATAGATCTCTTTAATACACAATAATATATCCCCACTTATTATTTAAGTTGTTTTGTTAATTTTTGTATATACAATTTAATTGAAGTTGTTCTAATAATAACAGAAAAATTAAATGGGAAAAAAAACCTAAATTTTCAGATTCTCTCAAACTGTACAGATACAAATAAAACAAAAAAAACAAAGTAACGAGAAAATCGTAGCAGTAGACAGAGCGCGGAGTTGCTGAAACATCGGAAGAGTGAGACGCACGCGAAAGCAGCAACGCGCCGGGTGCCTGATAGTAAAATATAATATATATATGGAAGGAATAACATTTCTCGCCTGCACAAATACATCTGGTAGGCACAAAATTAAATTCTGTGGCATTGTCAATGCAAAAAATCCTAGAGCTTTTTGAAATTATTAAAAAAATTCGCGTTGATTATAAGGCTAATAAGAACGCCTGGATGACTTTTTTGTTTTTTGAAGACTGGTTCCATCGCACATTTATTTCTGAGGTAGGAATTGTATTTTAAAAATTGTTTATTTTTTTTTTTGTTTTAGGTAAAATTTCTTGAATCTAAGGGCTTCCCAAGAAAGCCCATTTACTACTATTAAGCTAATGAGATGGAAAATGATGATGGGTTGATAACCGTTATGTGTCTTCCACCTAACTGTACTGCCATTCTACAGTCAATGGACCAAAACGTTATTAACTTAACAAAAGTTTAATATAAAAAAAAGTGTTGGTGTATTTAATACGACACCTAATTTTACGTCTGTCTTTTAGTTAGTGCATGGCTAAAGGTGCCATCGATCTCAATTAATGAAACCACATATTGAATGGCATGAAGAGGACGATTCTCCTCTCAGCGTTATAAAAGGAGAAATTGACAATGAACGCGCAATCCTTGAATCTATGCTCCATTAACTTGCACCAAGTAAGTCTTGCTTGTGCTTGTGCTTAACAGACGTGTTTTGAATCTGCTCCGCATTTTGACTTTGATTAGCATTTGGCAATTAATTTGTCTATTGTCGTTTATCGTTACTAATATTTGTTTTCTTTCCGATGTTATGTGAATTTATAAGTGAATTTATTTGTGGTGTATGGCTCATTTCACCCGTACAAGTTTTGTGCTTATCAATGTTCAATTATTTTTGGCAAGTACAACGCTTAAATTTGGCTTTCCTGTGTATTGAGTTCAATCTCTTTTTTTCCTACTTTGCTCTCCCTCTAAAATAGTTTTTGCTATTTTAGTCTTTTTCTGTTTCCTTCTTGCTCTCCATACAGTAGTTATTATTTTTAAATAACTGTATTTCCTCTTTTTTCTCTGGGAAAATATTATTATTCACCTTACTTTTCTCTTTGCAATTCTATCTCTGTCTAGCTGAGTGTCAAAATTCGGGCTTAAGTCGTTGTGCTTTTTTGCACAGTGTGTTGATACTAACAAGTAAAAAATAAAAAAATTCATAAATGGAGACCCTAATGATTGGATGTACAAATGTTGCTGATCAAGAAGTGGATAATGCAGTCGTCGAAATTGAAAGTTTAGATGATAGCGAAGCAGTTCAGTTGCTCTACAATCTTTCGTAACTTGCATTCAGTGGGCTGAGTAAAGTGATATTTCAATAAAAGACAATATATTTCTTAAGGAGCTTCGTGACACTGCTGTTATTAAAAGCCTTAATAAAAAAAGTGGAGGCAAAAATAACAGATATGTCCAAAATATAAATGTTTTAATAAAAATTAATTTTACAACTAGACTTTTCATTAGTTGCGATTTCCGAGTTCGTACTGTATTTAAAAGCATTTCTGCATAGACCTGTTTTACACGAATTAGTTTTCGTGCAACTCCACTTTCGAAAACTTGTTTGTTTTGATGTAATGCATTAGGCTTACGGGGTAGCTCGTGTTATTTGTAACTTGTCTTGCTTGCAACTGCTTTTAGTTCTTTGTGTTCGTTCGGTTTTTTCGCCATTGCTTTATTGTGTTCGGTTTTTGTAGAGTATGGTCGAAAATTATGGCAGGTATGTGGTTTAAGCAAACAACCATTTTCAGTGTCTAAAAGCGAACAGAAATACAAAAAAAGCATTAAATTGAGTTGCAAGCGACGGGTTTCCTACTGCGTACAGGGCTTACATATTTGGAACACCGAACTATGCCGCGTTATAATTGTCAATGATGGGAAAGTATTAATAAACATCGAACATCGGAAATATCGGGGAAAAAATATCGATGGTTGATGTAATTTGCACAACGTCGATGTATCGATTTTACATCATCCTCCATCCACTAAAGTGTGATCTAATTCATAAACATTATCAACGTCTTTTAAAATTTTTTATGTCTGGTATCGAAGAACGTTTGGCTAATTATCGCGTTAAGAGACGGAGAGCACAAGTATCTAATAATCTTAAAATTACATTAAGTAAATTTTTTATGTTTGGAAAAGGAAAAGATGAAAGCAGCACAAATGATTGTTCGGAAGTAAGTTGAAAAAATAATAAATTTACGATTGATATATAATTGTAGTGCCGGTCTTTTGGACTGAACAGATAGACCAAAAAAAAAAGACAGTCCCTTCAGCCCACAAGTTTCAACAGGATGTTCTTTTACGCGAGAGGCGGGATCTTGGAAAGAATACATTGAACACTAACGAATCAGAAGAATATAAAGATGACAACAAACTGGTTAAATATACGCTTCGAACGCTATACATTCTGATCTGGATCACTGTTTTTATTATATCTGTTGAATTAAAGTTCGGTGCTGTCTTCGTTATGCTGTCTGCTCTGGTCGGTATATATTTGAATACGCGAACCGGACCTAAAATTCCAAATGAAGTCAGCGCTTATAGTGTCTTTAATAAAAATTGTGAAAACATAGATGGTACATTAACAGCGGAACATTTTGAGACTGATATGAGAGGTGGATTCTCTACTGTTTGATAAAATAAACTAATGACATTTGGAATTGTAAATTTATTTGCTATAATATGAGAAATTTTAACTTGAAGTTTTGCACTAATGAAAATAAGTAAACAAAAATTTTTTTGGAAAAAGACATTTATTTCATTTAATTATCACCAGTTTGCGAAAATAAAATATAACAATAAAAAACCAAAAGAGCCTCATTCGGTCAGTTTTGCACATGTGTGCAATATGCATGATTATTCTTGAATATTATCGTGACGTCAATTGAGGTAGAAAATAGCGTTGTAAATTTATTACAAAATAACCATTCATGCACAGTTGCATCGTTGCACAGTTAAAAATAAGCAAAATAACAGTTAAAGACATTAAAAAAACGCCGATTTGTTATCTACGCAAACAACATACTTAGGCCTACCAATACTTATTTCTGATGGCGATGCATGATTCGTGGAACCTTTGCTCCAAAAGGTATAAACAGGAATGTCAGTGAGTGTACAGCTAGACGTACGCTTAAGAGAGTGGGGTTGGAGCCAGTGTAGAAAAAAAGAAGTCAGCTCTCAGATAATAATGTACGACGACACTTGAAGTTCTGCAAACAGCATGAAAACAACTGTTGATGATTGGAAACGTGTTATTTGGAGCGACGAAACGAAAATCAACTTTCATCAGTCGGATGGGAAGGAGTACTACTGGCGTCGCCCACATGAACGCATCCAAAAGCACCAGGAGAGGGAGTTCGTGAAACACGGTTTGGGGCTTCGTAATGGTTTGGCGCTGTTTTACTTGGTGGCACATCAGTCCCTTGATGAAAATTGAAGGCATTATGAAGAAGGAAGTATTCTTCAAACCAACCTTCCTGATTTTGTTGATAAGTGCGCATATCCAGCTGAAGATTCCAGCAAGATGGATGCACAGAGTCCAGATTTAAACCCCATCGAAAATTTGTGGGATGTTTTCAAATGGACGCTGGGTTCATATGAAAATGATCCAACAAATTTAAATGAACTTTATCAAAGAGTGGAAAGAGAATGCCAAAGCATTGGTTACTAAAGGATCCGAAATTTGGTGGAAAGCATCCCCAGAAGGGTTGAAAGTGTTATAAAAAATTAAGGGTTTTGGACGAAATATTAATTTGTTGTGAGTCACCCAAGTGCATAATGCACACATGTGCAAAATTGTCCGAACGAGGGTACTTTGGTTTTTTATTGCATTTTTGTCTAGGAATTAATATTAAAATTTCTGTTTTCCGTAAAACTGAAGATGATAACTAAATGAAATTAATGTCTGAAAAACATTTTTCAAAAAAATTTTTCTTTATTTATTTTTATTACTTTACAATTTTGCAATCATGCTATGTAGTATAATTTTATGATTAATGATGATGATTAATAATGTTTTAACATCTATTTGCAAAATTAAGTGAGAATGTGAACGCGTCAGCGGTGATTGTGTTTCAAGGAGTGTCAACGAAAATGTAATTGCTTTTACAATTGGTCAACTACACGTGTTGATGATTGCATCTCTTATAACGCTTTTGACAATGCTTTCTACTTCAAGATTGCCACCACTTTCACGCAGCTGTCTGTTGAAGTAACTGTTTCAAGAATTAGTTTACACATTAAAAATAAATCAAATGTTTCGATTTACTAAGCAAAGAGTTTGGGATGCTGCTGTAATATCAAACCGCAACAGGTATCGGGTGTTGCGCCTTATTACTGGTTGTGAATACGATGACGGAGATTCGACTTTGCACCACAACCTCAATTTGGGTACCGTGGAGGAGAAAATCTCCCTCTTCGACAGATACAACGATGGGCTGATGGGCCATCCCTATAGCCGCCTAGGTACTTCTAACCCCATCACCAGATTTAGAAAGCGCCACTTCGGTCTCTTGTTGCGCACACAACCCTGCCGAATCCGCCAGCGATTACACCCGGTTACAACAGGACTTGGTTCTCACCCAAGTACAAAAATAGGAGGCAAAGCTTGTATCACAACACTAGTTGTGGACTTGAGTAAGCAAAAAAATAGTATTTATTTACGAACATAATTTTTTTGAATTGCTTTTATTTAGTTTATAGTTTTTCCAAAGGGTTTTTTAACCCTGGAAGTACATTCATATTTTTAATACGTAATGATCATGCTTCGTCGAATAGACGACGGCATTATTTAAATTGATTGTGCAGATGACCTGTGCATAAAAAAATAGTAATGTTTAATGAACCATACAGTTCATTCTTTATCAAAATAAAACACTATAAAATATGTATATTTGTTACGTCTTATAATTGTAGAATAAGTTCACAGCAATTCTTCATTTGGCTCATTTTAAAAATCATTGCTTACAAAAAATTAAAAAAAAAAAATAACTTGAGGTGCATTAATAGCGTTTAAAGTATTTCTATCTTAATACTTATGTAATAAACTAAAAAGGGGACAAATTTTAGTGAATATCCAGTCTTATTTTGTACAAGAGGCACAGGCTTTTGATGGCTTTGTGATTCGTCGCTTAGAAGAAGGACAAATGGCCCCTTTCTTCCACTTATATCAGGTATTCCTTCCTTCCATTCTCTTTGGTAGTTAACAATACTTTTTCAATATCACTTCTTATTAAAGTTGTCAACGTTGTAAATTTGGGTCTTTCATCTAACTGATTTTGAATCAGGGAAGAATACAATTTTTTCATAAAGTTGGGACGACTATGGGGCTTTTGATTTGTTTAAAACATATTATGAATGTAAATGACGTAGCTATTTATAAAATATATATTTAATATACCATAAAATTAGCACATTGGCCATCTACTAGTTTTTCGAGAAGAACTCATTACAGAACACATTTGATAGAATGTAGCTGTTATAAAATTCTTTCATGGATTTATTTATTTATTTTCTTTTATTATTATTTTTATTGTAGCTTAGAATTAATCCTAAATTACAATACTTTTATAGGCAGAGCAACGAAAGACTTCAGGCTGGTTTTTTTACATGTATTTAGAGGCTTATATTTAGTTTAGAAATAAGTTTTACAACATTTTTGATATTTTCAATGTTGGCCTCTGCGAGGAGTTGTGTAGGACTGAGAAATTTTAAGGAGATTCCTTTTATTCCTGCATGTCCTAATGTCCACTTAGTTTTATTTTTTTATAGTTTGCGGATATCCTCTGATTTTGCTTATGGTCGGATCATTGTTATTTACATTTTGTACAGCGAGGAGTGTTGAAAGCGAGTCGGTGCATATGACATGTTTGGTTTTTTTGATTGCACTTGCCAGTTCCACAGCCATTAGAATTGCTTCAGCTTCGGCTGTAAAAATGGACGTGTAGAAGGGTGTTATAGCCAAATTTAGAATTTCGTTCTCTTCAGTGACAACGCTAAGTACTGTTGAGTTGTCTGTTTTTGAGCCGTCGGTAAAGATAAACTTCCACGTAGGGAAATTGGATCGAATACTATTGAAGGTTGTCATGTAAATCTACTTGGGAGTTGAGTCATTTTTATAATGTTCGAGTTGGAGTATAATTGAGTTTTCACTAAATTGCCATGGTGGGACCTTTTGTTTGTATTTTCGGTGAGTAGATATAATTATGTTGAATTCTGCAGCTTTTTTGATGATGAATTGGAGGCTTGATGGTATTTTAAGATCTCGTTTTTGCTTCATTTGGTTGACTAGCGTTGTATGCATTGCAGATCCGGATGTATTGCTTAGTCTGTTTATTTGTCTGCTAATGCTCCAATCAAATCTGGTACACAGGTCGGGGAGTCCAGCTTCTGCGAGGATATTGGCGATGGGAGTGGTTCGGAAAGCACCTATAGAGAGTCCGATAGAGGAGTGGTAGGGGGTGGATAATTAGTTAATATTGGTTTTGTTTGTTTCGCCGTATACACAGAGGCCGTAATCTATTTTTGATAATATTATTGCTTTTGTAACGTTTATGAGAGAGATAGTGTTACATTTAAGATTTTTGATACTTAAAGGTTTTAAAATATTTAATCTAGTGTTTGATGATTTTATTAGTGTATTAATATGTTCATTCCACGAATGTCTCTTATCAAAGATAAGCCCTAATATTTTAAGATATTGTGTTTTAGGTATGATTGTATTGTTTATTTTTATGTCTATGTTTGTACAGTTGTGTTTTTTGCATACATGTAGGTGTGAGGATTTTTCGCTGGATATTTTTGTGCCACTAAAGGTGCACCATTGAATTAATTTTTGGAACAAATTTTTTATTTCAGTATCATAGCCCACTTTTGGATTAAAAATGAGACACAGATCGTCTGGGTACATTGTATGTGTAAAAAATTTGTTTTGATTTATTATGTGGCTTAATTTGTTGTAAGCTATGAGGAAAAGGGTGAGAGACTGGGGATCCCGGCGGGATGCCATTATGTAGTTGCTATTCTTTTGATAGGATGCTATTAACTTTTCTCTGCATCTTCTATTACTAAGGTAACTGCGAGTGTAGTTAATAATTTTTGGTCCGAGTTTCTATTCGAGGAGCTGTTGAATAATGCAGCGAATTCCTATTCTGTCAAAAGCTTTTTCCATATCAATGGAAAGAACTGATACATGTTTTTTTGATGACAGTTTGTTGCAAATGTAATTATCTATTATTAAAAGAGGATCTATGGTGCATCTGTTTGCTTTGTATGCATACTGGTTTTGGGACAGCAAGTTTTCTTGGTTGAGATACCACATAATTCTTTTTAAAATAATTTTTTCTAGGGTTTTTGATATGTAGGAGAGTAGAGATGTTGGACGATAGCCATTAATTGCATTTTTTGGTTTATTGGGCTTGCTTATAGGGATTATAGTTGCTATCTTCCATTGTTGGGGAATTATTCTGGTGTCAAATATTTTATTATAAAGGTCAACAGGTTAATTGATGCCAGCAGGCGGAAGCTTTTTTAACATATCGTAGGTTATGTTATCAAAGCCAGGTGTGGATCCTTTTAGGCTAATAAGACAGGATACAAGCTCAATTGACGTGATGGATGTTTCAATTAGTTTTGCTTTTGGTTCCGGGATATATGTCAAGGTTGTTTGGGCTGTGTAACGGTGTTTGTTTTGCTTGAAGGAATCTGAGAAATTTGAGTCTTTTGAGCAATTAGACCAGGCCTTGCTGAATTAATTGGCGATCTCCTTAAAGTCACAGGAGTTATCTGCTGCGGTTTCTATTGCATGTATGTGTCTATTTTTTCGGATCCCTGTAATGATATGTACTTCATCCCAAAGTGTTTTTGTAGTTGAACTCGGGTTGATGTCGTCAGTGAAGTCTGCGAAAGCAGTTTTTGGGCTCGCTTTGCTTCTACTTAAATTATTGCATTTTCTCTTTTATATTTTAGCATGTTCTCTGTGCTTAAATGTTTCCTGAGGTTATTTAGACATTTTACCTTTTCCCTTTTTAAGAGCTCTAGTTCCCTACTCCACCAGTATGTTGTCTTTTTCGTAGTGATTATGGGATTTTTGGTTGGTACGGAATCGTTTGCACATGCCCTAATTGTTTTAAAGAATTTGGCAGCTGCTTGATTTGTGTTGTTTGTGATATAAATTCTTTGTGACTGTTCGTTGATGTTTTTCTGAAATTTTTCCCAGTTGGCTAGGTGCAGTTTGTATTTATGTGTTTTGAAATCTACGTTATTTGGTACTTTAAAAAAGAGATTGATGTAAATTGGAAAATGATCGCTTCCATATAAATTATCGCAAATAGGCCAGGGGGCATTAAGGTTAAGTGGTGGTGAGCACATAGAGATATCTTCGTTCGTAAAAGTGTTCATAGTTGTGTAGTGTGTATGATCGCCATTGTTAAGTACGACCACACTACTGTTCTGTATGAAATTTGCAACTACATTGCCCCTTTGATTGATTGAAGAAGATCCACAACTTGAATGCCAGGCATTGAAGTCTCCTAGCATTAGTACTGGCTTGTTAAAGTTGTTGAAAAGGTCATGAAGATCCTGTTCAACGAACTTGTCAGTTGGCGAGATGTAAATATTTAATATTATAAAAGGAATTTCAGATTGAATTTCTGCAGCGATGGCAAGAATGTTGGAATTTAAAACTATTATTTCATGTTTCATGATTAACTCCTCTGCTGGCTTTTGTGAATAGTGTATTTATATCATTTTTTTGGTGTAGTGTAAATTGTTTTGGAGTGTGAGGCGGTGTGTTGTTGTTGATGACATGGGTGTCTTGTAATGCTATTATCTGTGGCTCCATTTATGTTCCATTGTATTACTTTACTTGCTCCCCCCCTCAACAACGCGATTACGATCTCATAATGCAACGGGACATTATGAGCGAACGCGATTGCTGAAGGAGGAGAGCAAATAGAGACCGATAGAGGCTTGTTATGATTATAGCTCAATGTCTTCTTCTCTGATATCATTTTCTGTATCAGAGAGAATTGCGTCATTTTGGTTAAGTGATTTGCTTATTAGGCTTTCGAAGTCTATGTCTGTGTCCATTTTTGAGTTGTTTCTTGTTGTCGTTGTTCGTGTGTTGAGTGATTTTCTGTTTTAGAGGTGGATTGTGTTCTTTCGGTTTCATTTGTTTTTTGAGTTTGTTGTGAGTAATTCGTCATTGTGAAGGTAAATGGTTTTTCTAGAGTGATCTTCGTATTTATTTTGCCTTTATTTGAATGATCTATTGGTTTTGAGTTATGTATGTAGGTGGTTGTGTAGCTGTAGTTTCTGAATATGTTTTACTAGTGCTTGGAATTAGTGGTGATTGTTGTTTGTAGAATTTTGTTTTAGCTTCATACATTGTGCATTTTTCTTTGGTTTTGATTTTTAAGATCTCTTGGGCTTATTTGTATTTTGGCATTCTTTGCTACTGGCAGTATGTTCACCACCGCAGTTAACGCACTTTGTTCTTGAGCGCAGGGTTGGGTCGTGAAGTGGAAGGCCACATGTGCAAGTAGCTTTGCCCTTGCAAAATTTTGCTGTATGGCCTATGAGTTGGCAGTTTGTGCATGTCATAGGGTTGGGAATGTATTCCTTAGCAAGAGCGCTGTGCCATGAAATTTGGATTTTTGTTGGAAGACTGAATCGGTCGAAAGTTAGCTGAACTCCACCCGTCGGAGTACCTTTGCCATTTGTTTGGCGTGAATATTTGTATATGTTTTGGTTAGGATTTTCGTGATACTTTGTTTGAATTTTACATACGCGCAGGAGCTCTTTTGCACTGAGGAATTTTTCGGCAATTGTTGTATTTTCAACAAAAATGAGTAGTTTTCCATTGCGTATTTCATTCATTTTTAAAACCTTAGTACTTCTTAGTTTAATAGCACGTTCGACCGCAAAACAAGAAAACGAGGAAAGTGGTTTTGAGGGTCTAGGGCTGACATAATTATATATTTGGGGTTTGGTAGGTTGACTGTAGGGAGTTCTGGAAATGCTACCGAAAGAGGAGTTCGCTTTTTCCTTTTGCTTTTGAGGCTATCGCTAAGCAAAGCGAAGCCTGTGAAATGTGAGAATTTCTTGGTTTTTCAAACCGCGCGGACGCGTGTGTGTGTTACCTAATGAGTGGCCTAGTCCAATTCTCTCAGTATTTTTCATATTTGCAAAACTTTTTAATGGTTTTACTGGCCGTTGGGCTAGCAATCAGTGTATTTGTACTAATGAAACTGATGAAAATTATTTTTCATATCGAAACATTAGTGAGTGAAATTTAAAAACAAAATATAAAACTTTTAAAACCCAAAACATGGTGCTGCGGTGGGCACTACCAGCATATCGACTGCGTTGCCTACAACTCTTAACAGTGCAACCGGTCTCGAGTAATCGTCGTCCCCTGTTTCTGCTCTTGGTCGTTTCTGCCGCGTCGGCGAGTCGATAAACAGATAAAGTCCAAGCTTCTGTAAAATCTGCTGATGACAGTTGTTTATTGCCATGGTGAGCAGAATTAATCGTTTTGAAACCGATACGTCTGCATCATGCGTTATCAATGAGACAGCATTGCCTCCCCTCTATGTAAATAACTCGGGCCGTATTAACATTATGGAAAATAATAACGCATTGCTCTGATTGCAATGATAATGAGTATCCATCGTTACTACATTACGACCTTTCGGCACGTAAGTTCTCTTTTCAATCTAAAAAGAGAAAGGCCATTCGCCCGTCCTTAGCCACAAACGTGCAACTTTGGATCCTAAAGTTATAAACCAGCTGGTGAACAACTCGTTTTTTCCTCGAAGTAATCAAATGGATACAGACGAGCCCGATGTAAACGGATCATCTAAAATTTCAGATATATAGCCATTTATTGAAAAGAACCATAACTCGACACCCAATGATCACGATTCCCTATCAGAGAATGAAAAATCAACAACCAGTTCCGCTGTTGCAGCCGCTCACGGAAAATCCAACCCACAATCCCCCGGCTGGTCATCGTGCCGCCCATACCGCTCCAAGCGCCACTTCTGGTCCATCAATTGTCAAATCCCCACCTAAACCTCCACATATTGTTCTTCGGGATATCATCGGTGTGCCTGATCTCCTTGAACTTCTAGAGGAGGTTACCAGCGTAGAAAACTTAGAAGTTAAATGCTCTATTGGGGCACTAGGAGACTATATACGAAAGATGTGGACAGCTATAGAGCGGTAGTCAGGCAACTTAACGAACATGAAATCGAATTCCACTCATATCAGTTGAAGGACGAGAAGCCTTTTAGGATTGTTATCAGAAATCTCTCCTTCTACACCCGGGTCAGGGGCCTAGAAAAGGAACTACTTAATATGGAACACAGAGCAGTTCATATCCATAACCCCAAATCCCGCAATACAGGGTTGCAAATGGACCCATTCTTTGCGAATATCTCTCCAGCACCCAATAACAAGTCCATCTTTGGACTTAAGCTACTTTGCAGAAACCGGGAAGCCATTGAAATGGCTAGAAAATCTCATGACTTCATGCAGTGCCATCGCTGCCAAGAATATGGCCATACCTCAAATTATTGTCATAGGGAATTCGTATGTGTAGCCTGAGCATCGAAGCACAAATCCTCGGAATGCAACAGCAATAGAGAAGCAGCAGCCCCATGTGCTCATTGCGGAGGTAACCATCCTGCGAATTATAATCGTTGAGCTTGCATTGGGCATGCTCGGTGTTACGTGCCGAGATTACCGCGACTATGTCGTCTGCATATCCCACTAAGAACGTGTCATCAGGCATATCTATGTGGAGAATTTCGTCGTAGCTTATATTCCAGAGTTCTGGCCCTAGGATTGATTCTCTAGCTGCTCCTGACGTTATTCTGACACACTTCTCGCCTGCTTTGGTCTGGTATATCAGCTTCCGACCTTCAAGGTAGCTTTCTATAAGCCTCATCAAGTAATTGGGGATACGGAATTTTTTTCAAGAGCTTTTATTATGTTTTCGCATTTGACGCTGTTGAATGCGTTCTTGATGTCCAGTGTTGCTAGTAGTACGACGGGCCGCGAGAGGTGATTGCCCTGTTGGGTTTTGTTCCGATTGTAGACTTTCCGGTCCTGAAGCCGTGCTATCTCGATCGTTGCAGCTAATCGGAGCTTGATCAGCTTCTCTAGCAACTTACCAGTTTTATTTAGCATACAGAGTGCTTGGTGCGCTGATGGCATTCCTGGGTCTCCTTTGCCTTTGCTGATCAATACCAATCGCTGTATCTTCCTGGGAATATTCCACTTCGTATACACATGTTGTACATATCAAACAATATGTGGGGTCGGCTTGCTGTAATTGCTTTTAAGACCGCTGGAATGTTATCAGGCCCCGGGGCCTTCTTGTTCTTAAGGGTCTTGGCTGCTTTGACTAGTTCGTCTTCGGTGAAGAGCTCTTCATGTTCCCCAGTTGTCTGCGTCATTGTATTTGCTTATCGAGTCGGATAGGTGGGAAAGAGCGTTTTGATTATGTTGTCCATTTGTTCCTCCTCTATATCAGGAACTGCGATGTTGTGTATATGCTTTTTCATTATTTGCATTTATATGCATTTTTCATATTTAAGATCTTTTTGGCTGTCTTGTACATCTCCCTCTATATGGTGGAGTCTCCCCTGTGCCTTTCTCTTCTAAGGAGACGTCTGCATCGGATACACTCTTCTCTCAGAGCTTTTATCTGCTTTGTCCACTAATATAACTCTGGTCATTGTCTGCGAGGGTTTCCTGCCTTTGGCATAGTAGCATTACAGGCAGTTTTTATGGCTTCCATGGTATTATTTACTACACTCAGGGTGCTTGAATTGTGAAAGACATCGAGTAGGCACCAGTTGATTTCGTTAATCAAGAGGATCTTGTTCAAGCGGTTTTCGTTCTATCTGCGGTTAATACGTGCGGTATATCGTTTGCATTGAATGTGTTATTCTCTGCGAGGGTAAAAGAGATATATTCATGATCGCTGCCGTTGTAGATATCTAAGACTATCCAGTGCGTTATCTTATGTGCCATATTCTCTGAGACCAGAGTAATGTCATGCATTGTTCCTGCGTTTCCATTCTCCGAAAAGTCGCAGTTGTACCGACGTTGGTTACTACGAGACCCGCTCTTGCAACCGTATCAAGGACTCTGCGAGTCAAGCTCTCGACTTAAAATCCCCAGCTACAACAAGGTCTCCCTGTAATCGCTTAGCTGTTTCTTCAATGTTGTCGAGTTTTCTCTGATATGCTTCTAAACCAGCGCTAGTTGTTAGATAGCAGCTGATGACGTTGTAGTCTTTGACTCTCACATATATGTAGCAGCTTTCTTTACCACTGCTCAGACGCCGCATTTTACTTGGATCTGGGAACTATAATTCAGCAGTTTTTGTTCCTTTTCCAACCAGAATCCACTTTGTTTTCTATTGTATTGCTCGCTGATTATAACAAAATCAATTTGTTCCTGCATGACTATTTGGGACAACAGATCATCCGCTATCCTGCTTCTATGTAAGTTTGCTTTTCATTGCTTTTGCTTTCATCTTCGATCTTTCCTGCCAACGCAGTTCTTGGCCCCAGGGAAGTGATTCAACTCCTTGAGTTTTTCATGTGCACATAAACAGCATCTTGGTGGCTTCGTGTAAGTGTTCATCTTGCGTCCATTCACTCCGCACCTAATGCACAGATCACTAGGGTCTGGTCCGCTGCAGTCCTTCTGCAAGTGGCCAACGCCAAAGCATCTGAAGCACCGCTTAATTTCGATGCACTGCTTTACTCGGAAGGACTTCCGATCTTAATCTTCTGCGGCTTCAGTACCTCATTTACGTCTTATGTGGGTAGTACGACAAAGGATCGCTTCAACTCTAAATTGTTGGCGTCTGTAAGCCGAACTTGCGTTTCTTGACCCCTGTCGCCTATCAATGCCTTGATTGCAGGGACAACTTCCTCTACCTCTGTATGGCTGTCCACTTCACGTATCTCCAGCTTGCATTTTAGCTTGAAGACCTTCACTGACGCACTTTCGTTAAGCATGTCTTTGATGCTTGCACAGAGCTTATCAAGTTTGCTTCCTTTGGTAAGTTCAACTAGTATGTCCCCTGCTCTTGTCTTTCTGACCGAGCGGACAGAACTGTAAGATCCATCTGGTTTCATATTTTTTCTCAGCTTTCGCAGGACTTCCACGAAGCTCCTTCTGTGTTAATTAGCACAGCTTCCGGCCGAGTTTGCATCCTTGACTTAGGCTTTATGCCAATATCACAAAATTTCTGGGTTTTGTTAACTTTTGTTTTGTCATGTTTCGACTTTCCTTTTTTGAGATTCACAGTCTCGAATCCATTATTCGGTTCCTTGTTTCTCACTGTTTTGCTCGAACCTTGTATCGCAGGACTTGTACCGATTCTTTCCTGGGCGCCCAGAACTGGAGTTTCAGTTCCGTCTTGGTCCTGTTTTTACCTTGCTTTTTCGACTTTTTTGCACTTTCGATGACATTAATGTCCATTCTTATATTTCACTGCCTCCGCATGCCATTCTTTATTCTTCGCAGTACCCCTTTGCACTCCTCTAGTGATTCTTCTTCCACGGTCCTCATCTTCAGAATCAACTCTTGCCTTGGGGAGCCGTGGGTGTGCATTTCTTTTTGTTGTGCGCTCGGGGTTTCCACATCTACAAGTGGGGTCTCCGTATTGGGTCTCCGCCTTGTATTGGGTCTCCTTTTCTCTTTCGACTGACTGTGTTGTTCTCGGTGTTTCCTGAGTTATCTGGATCAGGCTCGCCTCCACTATTTTTGTCTCTCTTTGATTTGGCGACCGCATCGTTAAATTACTTTTCCAGAACATTCCGCTCTCTTGTTGTTGTTGTTGTTGTTGTTGTTGTATTTGTTGTTGTTGTTGTTGTTGTTGTTGTTCTTGTTGTCGTCGTCGTCGTTGTTGTTGTTGTTGTTGTTGTTGTTGTTGTTGTTGTAACTCATATTGAATGGGTCCTAACTTTAGGCCGCTATCTCCTCTCATACGTACGTAATAATAATAATTATATTAATAATAATTAATAATAATAATAATTATAATAATTATAATAATAATATTAATCTATAATAATAATATTTATAATAATACTAATAATAATAATTATAATTATAATAACAATAATTATAGTATTAATTATAATAAAAATAATAATTATTATTATAATAATAATAATAATAATAATAATACTTGTAATAGTAATAAAAAACCAATTGTTGTAGTATGCATGTATGTACATATATTGTGCCTCAGTAAATGATTCTTAAAAATGAATAAATGTATGTATGTACACTGAAATTCCCCATTACGGGCAGTCCCCATACCTGGACATCTCCTATAGTCGAACAAATGTCGTCGACGCAACCTTTTCATTAATACTTCCATACAAAAATAATTCCTATAGCCGGACGCTCGAACTGGAGTCGACAAGTGCATTTCATACAATTTAAATCAAAATAGCTTCATAAACGGACAGAATTGACAAAACGCACAAGATAGAATTAGAGTAAGGTGGCTCTGACATGGACAAAATGGCATTTGATTGGTTCGCAAAGGCTAAAAATCAAAGTATTCCAATTTCAGGTGAAATCGAGCATTTTTGCTTGGATAAAAACCGGAGGGCATTGACAACGCAGATGAAAAGCATTACCTGACGAAACTCTTGCTCTTGAATCCGAAATATGCATTGGCGGTAGATTATCTAAGGAAGGAATGACAGTGTTATTTTGTGCAAATATGGTTGGAGAAACAAGGCTGCTTTTCGATTGGATTGGATCTAACGAAAAAGCATGGATAACTCGAAAAGTCATGACAGAAGCAGTTTAACTGACAGCAGTTGAATAGGAAAATAAAATAAGTTAAAAAAACTTAAGTTAAACGCTTTTATTGTAAAGAAACATAATAATGATGCAGATAATGTACTAAAAGCTATTAAAGAATTTAATAGGCTCCAGGTACCAGTCGGTCTGATCATTAGTCTAGATCATTGATCATACTTATAGCCTATTTACATTGGGCTTGGATTCGAATCGCTGGTGATCCGACGGGTATTCGTATCACTTTGTACAACAACCACAAGGAAAAGTGACGTCATTCAGGGGATTCGATACAGAGCTGTCGATTTCTGACAGTGTTGCAAAGTTTTTGGTCAGAAATTGCCATTCTCAACAGTCTTCTTCTTGTTTTTTGTGGGCCAAAACAATACCTAGCTGATCATGGCACAAAACAAAGGTAATTAAAAACTAAGATTTGGAGTTTTTATTATAAAAATAAGTCCAATGAAGTCCGAAAACACGTTTGTTCACTATGGGAACCAGTGCGGGGCGGAGGTGTAAGGGCTTAAAGTGCTTATCCTAGACTAGAGACGAGGACATCAGACAGTCAGCGAGTAAAGTCGAGTGGACAGTTGTGTGAAACAAAATTGTGTAAAACAAATACATTTATTAAAGTTTATAACGTCTGATAAATAAAGACTATTAATTGAGTTGGCGACGAGGTAAATTTGGAAAAAGAAATAATAATTGAACCAAAAAAAAATAAAATAAAATAAAACTGCGAAATTTGTGTGTATTTACTTGTGTGTTTGGTCTTGTCGTGTACAGTTCCGTTAGTTTTCGTTTCTCTTTTCGCCTCCCGCACTCTTTCAGGGTACGCTGCTACGATAGACATGGGTGTGCATTAGTGATGTGGCGATATTCGCATTCGCGAGTGCAGGAAACCCAACTTTTGTCGCATCGCTAGCGTACATGTGGTCGACGGTTGACTGAGTTTGGACTCTTAGCTCGGGGGACAATTCGGCACACGCACATACGTATAAATATACTGTTGGTCAAGAAATTGTTTTTAACTATAAAAAAAACAATTTTTTAACTTTAAGTCGAAGGGAAAGGTACTAATATGTTTTTTTTTTTTAATTTTTGTGTACTGATTATGATTTATTGACTTACTTTCTATATATGTATGTCAAAAAGTTGCACAGCGCTAACAAAGAAGCAGAGAAAGAAAGAAGAAACCAAGAGAACTGCTATTTTCGAGTGTCAAAAAATGTTTTGACAAAACAGAATGTGGAGGGAAAAGTGAGAAAAAAAACAACTAAAACTACTTTAATATTTAATAGCTGGTTTCATGGAATGAACTAGATTAACCAAGTCGTAATCCCGTGGAATTTGTTTCCATTCCTCCAGTATTGCACTTGTAAGGGCTGCTTGTTGGTTGGCTTTTTGCCACTTTATTCTTTAAATATGCCCACAAATTTTCAATTGGGTTAAGGTCAAGACTCTGGGCTGTCGTGTCAAACACTTTTCCAGTATTAAAAAGCAGCCACAACCTCACTAAATGCGCCTTATGTTTAGGATCATTGTCTTGGTAAAATTTTTTTGTTTTTTTGTTTGTTATCCACAATGAATCCAAATTTGGTTACACTATTGACTAATTGGCACTTTAAAATATTCAAATACTTTTGGGCATTCATCGTTTTCTCTACAGAAGCTAATTCACCAACCCCTTTACTGGATATGCACCTCCACACCTTGCATGAAAGTTTTCGAAATTTTACCATCGGTACGACATTCTTCACTTCTAATAACTTTAACGGTTTACGCCACACTTTTTTGGGTCCGTCACTATAATGCATTATAATTTTCGTTTCGTCACAGAATATGACTTCATCCCAGTAACTTTCCGGCTTGTCTACGTGCATTAAAGTGAAGGTGAAGCGTTTTTCCACATGCAGTGCAGAAAGCAGTGGTTTTTTTCGGGCAACTCGTGAAGTATACTGGTTCCTTTTTGTAGTTTGTCGTACCGTTTCATGGGAAATGGTAACACCACACTATTCCTGGAACTCAGTAGCAGGGGATCTTGTTGAAATTTGTGGATTTTTGGCTACTTTTGTTACTAAACGGCGTTCTGCTCGCTTAGATAATTTGCTTGGCAGGCCGTGAGTTAAATTAAGTTTAAGTCTGTTCTCTTTATTTGCCCGATTAATAATATATTTTGAACCGTTTGCCTAGTCAAAGAGATCATGCATGCATTCCAAGGTGCGAAAATAAGTTCAAAAGGAGTTTGTCAAAACAATTTCTTGACATTCAAAACCAGTTATTTTGGTTTCTTCTTTCTTTATCTGCTTCTTTGTTGGCCCTGTACAATTTTTTGATATTCATATATAGAAAGTAAGTAAGTATTAAGTATTCATATATAGTTAATAAATCATAATCAGTAAACAAAAATTTAAAAAAAGCATATAAGCATTTTTTCCTTCGACTTAAAGTTAAAAAATAGTTATTTTTTATGGTGTACAAACAATTTCTTGAAAAGCTGTATATGATTACAGTACGAGTAAACATTGTCGTGGGTGTTAGGGTGCGCGCCTAAAAGTAAAATTCGTCCAAAAAAAAAAAAAAAACCAAGATCGCAGTTGTAAATTTCTGACAGAATCAAAAGAATATATCTGACAAAGGTCAGGGGCGGTACTAAAAGTACGTGCCGAGTAAAATAATATATCTGACAAAGGTCAGGAGCAGTACTTTAAGTACGGGCCGGAAAAAAAAAATATATGTGACAAAGGTCAGGGGCAGTACTCTAAGTATGGGCCGCAAAAAAAAAAAATATCTGACAAAGGTCAGCAGCAGTACTCTAAGTACGGGGCGAGACATGTTACCACGATCTGACCTAGTCAGAGGCTGTTTGCTAACTAATAATGAAAACAATAATTGTTTAGTTTTCAGCTGCTCCTTAAACGATGGGAGAGAACGTAATTAAACCTTACCCGTGCGAGGATATTAAGTAGTCTCTGCTGCGCATCGAATGGGGGAAATGGCTTCAAAATGGCTTAAGAAATCAGTTCACCGATCCGGAAAAGGAGCAAGCAAACATTTGGTGGGTCACAACTGCAAACCGTAGCATTTTCGTTACCTGGCGCTGTACCAGAAGAAACTGCCGCAGGTGATCAAACAGATGTCTTTAACATTCTTGTCGACAAAATGAATGGATATTCTTCGCCGAAACAAAATTCAACATTTGAAAAGCACTTGTTCAGAAATATTGATCCTACAGAAGGGGAGACCTTCGCAAAATTCGTATTGACTCTGCACCACTCAATTCAGAAATTCAATTTCGCTTGAGGGGCAAAACCATTGACAGCTGGGAGGGCTTAAACCTGAAGAGGAAATTATTAGAAAAAGAGTACACATTATCCGAAATGATCAATGCCTGTCAGGTGGATGAACAAATTAACAAGAATTCAGAGTTAATGCGGCCTAAATTGGATGCCGAGGGAATCAAGAGAATAACGTCGGGGAATGTGAATTCTACCAACAAGCAATTGGAGTGTGGCTGATGTGGTCGCAGACGACACAATAGCACTACCTTTTACTGTCCAGCTTTGAATCAGAAATCAGAAATGTATTTTGCGCAGAAGTGCAGAACCAATTTAAAGCGGCAGGGAGCCCAAGATAACAATGGTAACGGTAAACGACAACGCACCAACGTGTGTTCTGTAGAGTGAGAATACGATATCAAACCCAGGGCAAATTGCTTTAAAATCTTATGTGACGATGAAGATGAAATGATCAGATGCCGAATAGGAGGCCAAGAACTTCCCTTAATAATTGACTCTTCATCTCGTTTCAACCTTATAATCCCGAAAGATTCGTCAACTCGTCAGAATGCAAACGCAACGGTATACAACGTCCGGCCAACCCCAGGTAATCAATTCAGAGGATACGTTTCAGAAAAATTTTTGTGGGTAATATGGGTATTCGAAGGTCCCATATATGTAGATCGTAATCCCTAAGTGATTCCTTCATTTTTCGTAATTGAGAGTGGTAAAGAATTTCTATTGGGAATGGAAACTCCAATAAAATTAAAGGTGCTACGACTCGGACTAGAAGTCAATCGAGTAGAAACGCAACTCCTTTCCCAAAGAGGAAGGGGTTACCAATCGAACTCTCCAATTATCCAGATGTCAGACCCATCCAGAAACCCATGAAGCGCATACTAATAAAACTGGAATACAAGGTTGTGGCAAAATTGGGAGAAGCCCTGCTTGCAGCGCTTGGGAAAATCCTTCTGAGAAGAATACGTCTGATCATGCAGATTACATTCCGTTAGTGTTCTGGAATTGACTCATGAAGGCCATCCGGGGGAATCAGCGATGAAACGTCGTTGAAGGGTTAAGGTGTAGTGGCCGCGCATTGATCGGAAGGGGAAAATTTCGTCAAATCTTGCAAAGACTGCATGATGGTTTCACAACCTGTGGGCTCAGCTCCGATGCAAACAACCTTCCCAACAAGCCCATGGAACTCCATAGCCAAAGATTTACTGGGTCCATTACCAAACGGGAAATATTTTTACACACCATATCGTCGGAAAGTATTATCGGGGCCATGGAAAGAATATTATCGATTCGGGTTCCCGAAGTATCTACGAACGGACAATGGCAAACAATATGTAAGCAAAATATTTTTAGCAGTATTGCAACATGAGTAGCATTCAGCTGATAAAGACCCCACCATATTGGCCTCAGGCTAATGGTAAGGTCGAGAACATGAACAGGTCCTTAGTTAGAAGACTAATTTGCTTATGTAAACAAAAACAACTTTGAACGGGATATTCGGAATTTAATTTTAATGCACAATGTCACCCCTCACATCACTACTCGAACAGCTCCTTCAGAGTTCAATCGTATGATTAAAGTAAAGTAAATGCCGTTAAAAAGAGAGGGGCAAAGGAGGTGGATATCCATCGAATTACTATACGACTAAGATAAGCCCTAATATTTTAAGATGCAAATGTAATTACCTATTATTAAAAGAGGATCTATGGTGCATCTATTTGCTTTGTATGCGTACTGGTTTTGGGACAGCAAGTTTTCTTGGTTGAGATACCACATAATTCTTTTTGAAATAATTATTTCAAGGGTTTTTGATATGCAGGAGAGTAGAGATATTGGACGATAGCCATTAATTGCATTTTTTGGTTTATTGGGCTTGCTTATAGGGATTATAGTTGCTATCTTCCATTGTTGGGGAATTATTCTGGTGTCAAATATTTTATTATAAAGGTCAACAGGTTAATTGATGCCAGCAGGCGGAAGCTTTTTTAACATACCGTAGGGTATGTTATCAAAGCCAGGTGTGGATCCTTTTAGGCTAATAAGACAGGATACAAGCTCAATTGACGTGATGGATGTTTCAATTAGTTTTGCTTTTGGTTCCGGGATATATGTCAAGGTTGTTTGGGCTGTGTAACGGTGTTTGTTTTGCTTGAAGGAATCTGAGAAATTTGAGTCTTTTGAGCAATTAGACCAGGCCTTGCTGAATGCATTGGCGATCTCCTTAAAGTCACAGGAGTTATCTGCTGCGGTTTCTATTGCATGTATGTGTCTATTTTTTCGGATCCCTGTAATGATATGTACTTCATCCCAAAGTGTTTTTGTAGTTGAACTCGGGTTGATGTCGTCAGTGAAGTCTGCGAAAGCAGTTTTTGGGTTGGCTTTGCTTCTACTTAAATTATTGCATTTGCTCTTTTATATTTTAGCATGTTCTCTGTGCTTAAATGTTTCCTGATATTATTTAGACATTTTACCTTTTCCCTTTTTAAGAGCTCTAGTTCCCTACTCCACCAGTATGTTGTCTTTTTCGTAGTGATTATGGGATTTTTGGTTGGTACGGAATCGTTTGCACATGCCCTAATTGTTTTAAAGAATTTGGCAGCTGCTTGATTTGTGTTGTTTGTGATATAAATTCTTTGTGACTGTTCGTTGATGTTTTTCTGAAATTTTTCCCAGTTGGCTAGGTGCAGTTTGTATTTATGTGTTTTGAAATCTACGTTATTTGGTACTTTAAAAAAGAGATTGATGTAAATTGGAAAATGATCGCTTCCATATAAATTATAGCAAATAGACCAGGAGGCATTAAGGTTAAGTGGTGGTGAGCACATGGAGATATCTACGTTCGTAAAAGTGTTCATAGTTGTGTAGTGTGTATGATCGCCATTGTTAAGTACGATCAGACTACTGTTCTGTATGAAATTTGCAACTACGTTGCCCCTTTGATTGTTTGAAAATGATCCCCAAAGTGAATGCCAGGCATTGAAATCTCCTAGCATAAGTACTGGCTTGTTAAAGTTTTTGAAAAGGTCATGAAGATCCTGTTCAACGAACTTGTCAGTTGGCGAGATGTAAATATTTAATATTATAAAAGGAGTTTCTGATTGAATTTCTGCAGCTATGGCAAGAATGTTGGAATTTAAATCTATTATTTTATGTTCAATGGAGTTTGATATGAGGAGAGCAACTCCTCTGCTGGCTTTTGTGAATAGTGTATTTATATAATTTTTTTGGTATAGTGCAAATTGTTTTGGAGTGTGAAGCGGTGTGTTGTTGTTGATGAGATGGGTTTCTTGTAATGCTATTATCTGTGGCTTATATTTGTTTAATAAAAGAGAGAGACTGTGATATTTGTCTTTATATCCGTTTATGTTCCATTGTATTACTTTAAGTGTCATAGTCGTGAAAATTTTATGATATGTTTTGTTTTTATATGTTTTTATATTTTTGTTCATTGTCTCTCTCTTTGCTCTTCAACTGCTCCCCTCCTCAACAACGCGCTTACGATCTCTTAATGCAACGGGTCATTATGGGGGAGAGCAAAGAGAGACCGATAGAGGCTTGTTATGATTATAGCTCAATGTCTTCTTCTCTGATATCATTGTCTGTATCAGAGAGAATTGAGTCATTTTGGTTTAGTGTTTTGCTTATTAGGCTTTCGAAGTCTATGTCTGTGTCCATTTTTGAATTGTTTGTTTTTGTCGTTTGTTCGTGTGTTGAGTGATTTTCTGTTTTGGAGGTGGATTGTGTTCTTTCGGTTTCATTTGTTTTTTGAGTTTGTTGTGAGTAATTCGTCATTGTGAAGGTAAATGGTTTTTCTAGAGTGTTCTTCGTATTTATTTTGTCTTTATTTGAGTGATCTGTTGGTTTTGAGTTGTTTTCTTTTGTGGATGTAGGTGGTTGGGTAGCTGTAGTTTCTGAATATGTTTTAATAGTGCTTCGTATTAGTGGTGATTGTTGTTTGTAGAATTTTGTTTCATTTGCGTGATCTGTTGGTTTTGAGTTGTTTTCTTTTGTGGATGTAGGTGGTTTCTGAATATGTTGTACTAGTGCTTGGTAGTAGTGGTGATTGTTGTTTGTAGAATTTTGTTTTAGCTTCATACATTGTGCATTTTTCTTTGGTTTTGATTTTCAAGATCTCTTGGGCTTCTTTGTATTTTGGGCATTCTTTGCTACTGGCAGCATGTTCACCGCCGCAGTTAACGCACTTTGTACTTGAGCACGGGGTTTGGTCGTGGAGTGGAAGACCGCATGGGCAAGTAGTTTTGCCCTTGCAAAATTTGGGTGTATGCCCTATGAGTTGGCAATTTTTGCATCTTGTAAGGTTGGGAATGTATTCCTTAACAAGAGCGGTATGCCATGAATTTTGGATTTTTGTTGGGAGACTGAACCGGTCGAAAGTTAGCTGAACTAAGCTTTAAGCTCTTGGATTATTTCCTCGTTAGGGACTTGATTAAGGTAGGGCGCATACACAGTGCCTTTGCAGTGGTTAAGATTTTCGTGATACTCTGTTTGAATTTTACATATACCCAAAAGCTCTTTTGCACTGAGGAATTTTTCGGCAATTGTTGAATTTTCAACAAAAATTAATAGTTTTCCATCGGGCATTTCATTAATTTTTAAAACCTTATTTTTTGTTTTTTGTTTTTTTATTTTTGTTCAAAGGAAAAATAGTGGTACGAAAAACTTTACATATATTGACTAAAAGAATTTAAGCTATGGCACTTACATACTAATTAAAAAAAGAGTTTGGGCCTTTTTTAGACTGCTAAAGGGCTCTAATGTTACACTATAAGTTGATTTAATTTATTTGATAAGTTCTCTCGAATTTTTCTTTGGCAAAGTAGATTTTCTATTTAATAGGGCTAGCGTTTGCTAATTCATGACGACGAGCCGTTGAAGAGTAAGATAGTAAGTTCCACATCATTTTCAATTTTATTTTACGAAATTTGTAATTCATTCAAATGGTGCAAATATGATTAAAAAAATAATCATTTTGTTATGAGTAGATGAGTTTATAAATGGGTAAGAGTACAGACTGTTTTGTTCATTTCATTAATAGTCTTGGAAGTGTGTAGCTTGAATGTTAATTTTGGATCTATGTATAATCCAAAATATCTTAGGTGATCTTCCTATGTTAATTGAGGAGAGAGGTTCATATTTGGTAAGAAGTTGGGATTTCTTCTAAAGGAAGTTTTGAAGTTTAATTTTAATATCTATAAAGTGGATACACGAGCAGTAAAGAGCCGTGTCATCAGAAAAAGTAGATGTTGTACACTGATTGGAGATTGGAATATCTAGAGTGTAAATGTTGTAGAGGGTAGGACCAAGACCAGAACCTTGAAGAACTCCTGCACATACCTTTTGTTTAATAGACGTTGAAAATTTTGTATATACATACATTCGTCGGCATATGTATTTTGATAAACGGAACTGTAGACTTTTCGTAGTTCTCTTACTCTTTAGCTTAATGTAACGGAACTTTTTTCATGCTCTATTCTTTGTACTAATATTTATCAATAACCATGCAAAATGTTTCTGTGATCTTTATGCATTCTTATTCTGAAGAGAGAAATGCAGATTGGTAGAGAATTTTATAGCGGCTTAGGTATTTTGACATCACGCGATTTTGTCAATTTTGGACTTTTAGTAAAGTTCGGTTAATTGTAAAAAAAAAAGCACAAATGTTCAGCCACAAAAAAGTAAATATGGTGAAAATAACCGAATTAAGTGAAATTATCAGAACGGAAATTGTGACAAAATTTAATTTGGTTATTTCCGTGATAAATATCGCCAAGGAATATAAATTGTCTCGCTAAACTGTTTATTATTAAGTAAATAAACATAAAAAAACTGGACAATTTACTAAATTGCGTCGATCAGGGAGAAAGCGTAAGACTACAATCCATGAGGATTGGATGATCGTGCGGAAATTTAAAAGCGACTCACTCAAAACACCCAAAGCTGCAGATGTCGATTGGAATATTAGCACAAACAATAATAGAACCGAAAGAACAATTAGCATATGCTTAAATGATGCCATATCAAGACATATATATAGGCAAAAGAAATAAAATTAAACGCTTGGTATTAGCAAAAAATGTATTAACAAGCCCCAATAGGGACGGATGAGAGTACTTTCGAGTATCACTCATCAAAACTTAAAGTTTTTGTTGGGTTAAACCAAAAAACTCGCCAAAAAGTTTCACCTATTTGTGAAAAAGTTAGCCATGGAGGCGGCAGTATTATGTTCTGGGGGTCCATTTCGTTCAATGGCTTGGGTGACTTGGTTCCCGTTGAACCAAAACCAATGTTTAAGGATTTTAAATGATCACGCATTTCCCTCCGGTGACAGGTTAATCTGAAAAAATTCCTTCTTCAACTGTCTTGCCATAACAGCAAAATGATCACAACATTTTTGACATGTTGGGGCGGAAACGTTGGATTGGCCTCCACAAAGTCCAGATTTAATGTAATTGAAAATGTGTGGTCATACATAAAGCGAAAGAGAGCCATCGGTCTAGCAAAAACTAGACAAGAAACAATCGCAGAGGTCATAAAAGAGTGGAACGAGATCCTGACACACATTCTTCAATCCCTGGTAGATTTCGTTCCAAACAGACTCCAAAAAGTGATAAGTACTGAGGGAGGGTACAGTTTTTATTAATATTAACATTATTTAAAGGATTTTCCAAATTAAAAAGTAATCCATTTCTTTCACACCATGATCTAAAACATGTCAAAATACTTATGCCATTGATTAAATTTTCATTTTAATCTAAAAATAAACACAAAAAACCATTTAAAATGAATAAACTTAATATTTTTATAAATTAAATACATCATTCCTTAATCTAAAATTTGTTTTAGATTTTTGCATTACACAGATTCGAAACAAACTAAAAAAAACCTACATTGTATTGGCACAAACAATTTTGTAACTTAAGTCGTTTGTTACGTAGGTCACGGGCATTACATGCCATTATATTTCGCCTATTTGAATTTAATTTAACTAATTGTGTGATGACATTGCTCACTTTTATTATTACAGCCTCAAAGATGCTGGCTGGTTTATTTGATTTGCCACTTATTTACCCTATCTATATTTTATAGATGTTAGTAAATATATTATTTTGTTTTGTTTTGGCTTATAAGAGAGAAGTGTTAACTCGTTGTCAGAGCAAAACATTGATGTTCCGTACTTACGGCCCTTAACATTTTTTAGCTTCGTCGGAATTTCTTTTTTGGTTGATCGAATGGTTCCAACTAATGTCACCCTTCGGATATACTACATAGACTTATATAGAAACATATATATAAACATTTGTTCATATTAATTTATCAAACGTATTTATTTTTTTCTTAATTAAACATTTTTGGATTTTACTTAAGTACTCACTGTGAATGTTATCCAACCTATCCAGCAGTCGCTAGGAAAGCTTCTGACGCATCCCAATTGCTGCCGACCACCCTCACCCACAGTCCAAGAAGGCGTAGGCGGAAGAGACAATACCAGTACGACCTCCCTCTAAGAAGGAAGTAACGGGCTAGTACTATACTCATGTCATTATTATTATAATCATACAAATGTGTTATGCAGTTTACTTCGTTTAATATTAATCGCTATCATAAAAAATGTTTACACAAGTGATGTTTATTTATATTCAAATTACAACGAGTGAAGTGCCACGCATTGCAGAAGCTCAGTCCAGTTAAATCTATATATATATATAAAGCTGGAAGTATGTTTGTTTTATTGTTTGTTTATTTGTCCGTTATGAACGCCGAAACTGCTGTGCCTATTTTGATGACATTTTAAGGGAGCCTCTTGAATAGCCTTTAGATGAATACTGTGAACTTTTGTGCGAAAATTGTCGAATTCGCTAAATATTAAGACCAACTAAATTTTCAGATGCTTCTCGAACTGTACAGATACAAATAAAACAAAAAAACAAAGCATCTGAAAATTGAGTTTGCCGGTAGTGCTGCGCAAACTATACAAAGTCGTTTGTTCAAATATTCGAATGAAAAAAAAAAAACTGAAGAATACGAAATGCTACCAAAAAAGTCAAATACTTGAAGATCAACCAGAAAATCGCAGTAGTAGACAGAGCGCAGAGCTGTTGAAACAGCTGAAGAGCAAGACGCACGCGAAGGCAGTAAAGCGCCGGGTCCCTGTTAGTGAAAAAAACAAATTACGTATCGCATTTTAACAAAACAAGCATTCAAAGGTAACCATAATCATAAAACTATTAAGGCCTGAAAATGTCTCGTTTAAAGTGGAAACCGACTAAGCAAACTATAACTGCTGATCAATATAAAAATTATTTTAGTGCCCTGCAAATCTTGGATAACAATGATAATGACGAATACACAATTACCTTCTCATCGCTGTTGTTAATTTTTATTCTCTATTTCTATATTCTCTATATGCTACTATAGGGTTTTATTTCGGTTTTTTTGGAGAGTGGATTTTGCTGCATTTATGCTTTTATGGGTGGATAGAAGAATGGTTTCGTCGACAAACGTAGCTATCATTCTAGAGGGTTGGTTGAGGTCGGTCTGCGGAGAAAATAGTGTAAAGGAGTGGCCCAAGAACGCTCCATAAGGGAACTCCTGTGCTTACCGAGCGGAGTGTTGAGTATTCGTTCTTATACTTAACATAAGAGTATCTTATGTATTAGGCCTTTGAGCCAAACTTTATCAAAGGCTTTCTCGATATCTAGGAATTGTCCAATACAAAATTTGTTGTCATCTATATCGTTAAGTTTTTTATGGATTACGCGGTGAATGTGTTGAATTGTAGAATGATTACTTCTGAATCCAAATTGGTGGTCGGGTATTATTTGATTACGCCTTAGAAAAATGAGAAGTATCTGGCCTAGGAGTTTTTCAAAAAAATTTGACAGCACGGGTAGCAAGCTTATGGGTTTATAGGAAGAAGTTTCTTTGTAGTCTTTGCTAGGTTTAGGAATACCTATTATCTCGGCAACTTTCCATGCAATGTCTTAGTCTTAATACCGCATTAAATAAATTACGTATGTAGTCTAGTGTTTCCACAGGACATTCTTTCGGTAATAGTCCATTTATTTTTTCTTAGCCAGGGGCTTTTTTTATGTTTAATGTCGTATTTTATTGTTGCAATTATTTCTTTCGTAGAGCTCTTTTTTAGTTCTACAGTTGTACGACCTCCGCTCAGAGGAGGTAATGAGTCATCAGTCATAGTTGTCCGCAAACAAACTCTCGTAATAATTGCCTAATGTTGTAGCTTTCTCAAGGTCTGCTCTAGCCCATATGCCGTAGTCCATTTTCAGTGGTGGTTGATGAATTGTCTTGTTTGTCATTTTTTTTTTGTCGCTTTCGACAGAAATTACTCCGAGCATCTTTTTGGGTATCAATTTTGGAGATACTTTTTTACTTGTTCTCTTTGTTGTTCCATTAAAGATTTTTTCATTTCCTTGGTCGCTTTGTTGTAGTTTTTTTAGCAGATGGGCTGTGATTGTTTGGCCATTTTCCTTATGTTTTTTTTCTTATTGATAAGCCGTCGGAGAGAAGGCGGAGTGAAAACTTTGCGCTCTGTGCTTATATGTGTAGGAGTCGACTATAGTGCTTTCTCGATTGCATCATTGAAGAGAATTACTGCTGGTAGACAAGTTGTATCGGAGTATGATCTGAAGATAAATCTAGTCTTGATTTTATTGCGAGCTTTCGTATATCAATATCTTTAATTATATAGAAGGTCAGGTATTTTTTTCTTGTCGGTAGGCCAATAGGTCAGTTCGCCGGTGCTAGAGTGTGTTGCATTTACTGTGTATACAGCCCTCAGTAGATTCTTACCATTTTTTATTTGACATTCTAGAGCCTCATGCCGTGTTTTTAGCGTTAAAGTCTCCACCGACAACAAAGCGTAGTCCAAGAGATTGCAGGAAGTCATTATATTGTGTCAACGTCATCTTGTGTTTAGGTACACTGTAGTCAGCTGCTATAGTTAGAGGTCCCAAAGAATCCGTGATTTGTATATTGGTTGATTGTATATAATCTACAATAACTGATAATTTTCGAGTTCAATATGTTTGAGTTTGTTTTTAATAATGCCCGCTGTGCCTTTGTGGCACGTTCCATACGCGTAATTTGTAGTGTAAGTAACGTAACAATTTATCTGAAAGTTATGTTTGCATGATTACGTGCCTTTAGAGACTGAAGAGAAATTGTCGATCCCAAAATGCAACTATGAGTCAAATAAATACCAAGATCATTAAATTGAGAAACGTTTTTCTATATGTTTCCATTGATAAAATAAGAGTTTGAACTTTATGTTCAATGGAAGAAGTAATAGCTGTACATTTATTAGAGTTAAGATAGTTAGTGGAACACCAAGTAGATAAAGAGTCTTCACTCTGAAGAAGGAACCGGTGAGAGGGGCCGTTGAGGTTTGATCATAGTCCAACGTATTTACGTGCGGTAAGAACGCGCTGACTCAACTTTCAATTGCTAAAATTGTCCTAAAATAAATAGATTTAATACCCAATGTCACTGCAGGATTAGACAGAATTTTATACAATTTCGATATGTCAGTGGCACTCATGGCGGACCAGTAAGAATGCTGCAAAGAACTTGCTCAAAAATTGGAAAATGAACTGATTAAATTTCAACAACGTGGCGCTAAAGAGAAATTATGGGTGCAATATTTCCGGATGGTTACACTTGTAAAACAATTTATACAGACAAAAAGAATGAGCAACTGGAGGTTACTTTTTCACTCTGCTTTAGAGTTGGTTGCTTGTGCTTAACAGACGTGTTTTGAATCTGCTCCGCATTTTGATTTTGATTAGCATTTGGCAATTAATTTGTCAATTGTCGTTTATGGTTACTAATATTTATTTTCTTTCCGCTGTTAAGTGAATTTATTTGTGTTGTATGGCTCATTTCACCCGTATAAATTTTGTACTTATCAATGTTTAATTATTTTTGTGCCTATCCTCTCCAACTTGTTCTACTTCTTCCCAACTTTTAACCACTTACTCTTATGTACTTTATTCTACTTCTACCCAACCGCCCCATTCTACTCCAATTCCTTTAGCTCCTTCAACCATTATGCCCTCTAGTATTTCTTCATCTGTCGCTTTGAACTTTCCATCCACTACTTGTTCGTCTTCCTCGATTCCTTGTCCTACTTCTGTGACTTCAGCTTCAACTTCTCCAACTTGTTCTTGTTCTTCCCAACCTTTACCCAGTCGCTCTTCTGTACTTTCTTCCATATCCACCCCATCGTCCCATCCCGCTCAAATTCCGGTAGCTCCGTCAACCACTATCCCATCTACTACTTCTTCATCTATCGCCTTTAACTTTCCCTCCACTACTTGTTCGACTTCCTCTATTCCATGTCTTACTACTGTCACTTCAGCTTCCACTTCTCAAACTTGTTCCCCTTCTTCCCAACCCTTACCCACTTATTCTTCTGTACTTTCTTCAACATCTAACCAATCATCCCATCCCGCTCCAATTCCAGTAGCTCCTTTTACCAATATCCCCTCTACTATCACTTCATCTGTCGCTTTCAACTTTCCCTCCATTAATTGTTCATCTTGCTCTACTCCCTGTCCTACTACTGTAACTTCTGCTTCATCTTCTACTAAAGTCTCTAACCCCTCCCGTACTTTGTGTCCCCCTAAGAGTTCTTCGCAGTCCAATACTGCCTCTACTCCAGTGCCATTTATTTTGAAGGTGCTGGATCCTCGTAAACATGTTTTTATTTCCAGGTTGGATAAGGAGACAACCTGTGACGACGTTGCACGCTATATATCATCAAAAGCATGCAACCCTTCGAATATTAATATTCATAAGTTTAATTTTTCTTCTCCCTAGAGAAGGCTCTTCTTTCAAGCTTTCAGTTGGTATGGAAGTACTTTCTGTCATTTGTGGCGCTAATTTCTGGCCTGCTCATATGGTGGTCCATGAGTTTAATCCTAGGAAAAAAACTAGGCTTTTGCAGTCCTGTCATTATTGTTTTCGTTGAGACTTTGCTTCGCCGTAAATTTTCTAAACTCTGAAATTTCCACCTCTACATTATTGGCTTAATTGAATTAATGCATAACTTACTTTCTAAACTTGTAATCTAAATTTTTGTTTGAGTTGTCTATATCATTTTAGGTATTAAGTTCTAAATTAAGTCTTAGATTTAGTTTAATTATTGCATGTTTATTAGAGGCTGATGATGTTTTTATCTGTAGCTAAATATTTTGTACGTAGACATTAGCTTTGGTATTGCATGTTCACCAAAGAACTTAGCAATTAACACCAGCTGAGCCCAGTCTATGTGACTAGGTGAATTTTGATGCCACTTGGGCCTGCCCCATGTGAGATCAGTGTGTGGTCATTGCGTACCTACTATGTCAATGTAAAAAAAAAAAAAATTTTGCCTTATTTTCATGCCGGTGGTCACCTCTTATATGCAAACCCTTGCCATTTATATTTGAAAGATACGCTTGATTTGAAGACAAAAATTACAGCTGAAGAATCCGAACTTTTACAGCTAAAGGATACTTTACAATTAAATTTTTGTGTGATACGTGATTGGATATGATAATTGAGCAATCATTGATGAGGACGATTACATGTCTTGGCGGCCTTACTCATGGCCGAGGAGTCAAGGAAAGTATGTTTTCTAAATGGAGTTCAGGAATGGTATTACTGCACAATATAGCCTTTTTCCATTCCGAGCAGCATGTCGAAATGAGAAGTTCGCGGGTTAACCGTGAAAATTACGACGTAAAAACTCTGATGGATTGATTGTGAAACCCTTCCACATTTTATAAAATAAGGGAAGTCATGTCAATAAACACTGGAGTTATCGGAGATGAAGAGATAAACTGTCACATGTCTCAAGGAATTGGTAGTGCTGGCATTTCTAAAATCATTGGCAGTGATTACTATACTGTAAAATTCGAATGGATTCTTAGAATAACATCACTTGGTGTTATGAATGCAGGCATACGGATAGAAGACGGTATTCTCCAGATTAATCCTTGCATTGCAAAAGAATCTGAAAAAAAACTTTATAATTTCCTCACGAACGAACCTACTCTATTTTCATTATCCCGTCTCAATGACGAAGTCATGCACATATGTATTAAATCTTCTATGTATAAGGCATTTAAGCAACATTCTGGAAATATAAGTTTTGAAAATACGATGTATATCATCAAATATGTTACCTACGTTCGATTGAACTATAATTCCAATGGCATTATCGTATTTGACGGATATCCGGCAGATGTAGAAAACCGTAGTACCAAATATGCCGAGCGATCACGACGATCACGAAAAACTGCTAAAAGCAAATTTAATATTGCGTCGCTACCTCCAACAGATCAGCACGACAACATTCGTTCCGAACATATTACTAGATTAAGCAGCAGAAAGAAACAAGAACGGGCTAATTCCTGTCACCACATTCGAGCCCTCAGGTCCGGAAAGTTTGTTAAAGCTTATTTCTTGAAAAACCAAAAGGAGATATCAAGAAGCCTGTAGATTCAGAAAGGCTCCGTTATGTGCACAAATTGTAGTGGTAGCTGTGATAACTCGCAAGTTCCTTTACAAGATAGTGACGAAGAGGAAGAAACGGAGACTATTTTCGAGCAAAGGTATGATGAAATCAAAAATGCAACACCTGGTCCATAAGGAACAGCGAAGCGAAGAAGAATGCACTAAATTTTAAGATAGTGAATTGCATGCGGATTAGGCCTTCTACGATTAATTTTACGAAAAAAAAGTTTATGACATAAGTTGTAGGCAATTTATTCTAGTTTTATTTTGCATAACATTGTTTTTATCCTGGAATGAGCCGGACAGGATATATTGTCAAAAAACACGTACGAGGTATCAAAGTTAAAAATAGGAAAGAGTATATCAAAATAAATATAGCTAGCAATCTTCAAAACTCTCGGAAAAATTTCCAAAAATGACTACCAAATGGCTGGACAAATGGGACACTTGCAGTTTTGCTGTTTTCCTGGTAGTATATATTCGATTTTTTGCCATGTCTAGCTTAAAATTTCGGTATAAATGCACTTTAAATCAATTTTACTTATTTATTTAATTATTTTAAAGAAAAAAAAAAAATAACACAACATAGCGCGTGCCCTTCCTCTTTTTGTTGTTTTCAGTACATACACTGCTAACGAAGAACGATAATGCGATGACGCGGTGACGGTATGACGCCACTGTAAAATTTCACTCTACCAAAGCTGAAGATGTTTCACATCAAAAACTGCTTCATAACAAACAGATCCGATTACTTTATGGAATACTACACGAGCCTCAGCAGATAAACTGAACACTTTTATATTATTAAAATATTAATAAATAACAATAAAAAAACTTTTTGTGTCACGAGGAGGGGAACACAACTAAAAGTTTAACTTACTTATATAAAACACCGATTTACACAAAATAATAGGTCAGATAAAAATACTCAGCTATTTTTGCCACTAGATGGTGTTGGTGTCAATAAATCTAGCAACACTAATGTGATTATGTCAAACGAACATGTGTTTGAAAGGTTGAAATGTCACCTCATGTAAAAAAGCTGCTGAAAATCATTTGGCCAAGTTTTTCGCTGATAAACCATAGACGTTCTACGACGATGAAACAATGAAGCTACCCGGAAAATGGAAAAAAAACCTCGGACACTTTTTATATGAACCTATATAACACGAATTATCCATAATATATTATATGTAGAATTGAAGTCGAATAACGATGAATAAAATTCATTGCACCAGTTCCTTGGAATAAAGCTTGAATGTCACAAAAACTTCAATCAAAATAACTTTTTTCTATTTTAATTAAATAAAACTAACACGCTGCAGCGCACTGCCCACTCTGTTCAAAGCAAATCAACATGTGGTTACATTTCGATGGTATTTTTGGAATATGTCTAACTAAGGATGTGTACAGCAATTTAGTGGTATAAGGATCTCTAAATTCCTTAGACCACAGTTTGATGTACCCTAACACAACTTTAGCCTTATTGATGGATGAGTGAATGTGGCATCCGAAATGGAGCTTTGGGTCCATCAATAGATCATTAAATTGTGAAACACGATGTAAGTCATCGTTGATACGATAATTATTTATAATCACATTTTTACGATAGAACGACATAAGCTTACATTTTTCACAATTAAGTGAATGAAAATTTATAAACCACCAAGAATATAAAGAGTCATCTTGAAGAAACTTTAAATAGACAGGAGATAAAAGACATGGGTAGTTTCACATCGTCAGCGTACATCAACACGTGAGAATGCTTAATGGCAACTGGCAAATCGTTTAAAAAAATATTAAATAACAACGGCCCAAAGTGGAATGAAATAACTGAGTTGCAATTATCGGGAGCGGACCAAGAAATATAAGGAAATATAAGGTTGAAGTCTCTCATAATTAGGACTTTATCGGAATCTTTGACCAATGAAATGACTTCTTTAATAGCAGTAAAGTGTGCATTGTAAACCGATTCATCGGATGTAGGTGCAATATAGGAGCAAGTTAAAAATAGGTGTGAATTAGTAAGCGATACTTTTACACAAATGAACTCAATATCGTCATTATTGTTAATTGACACTGTATCTGAGGAATACGATGCCTTGACAGAGATCAACACTCCGCCACCAATGCGTCCAATACAATCTTTTCTATAAGTGGTGAAACTACTGTTAAACAACTCAGAATTCAAAACGTCCCGACGCAGCCAGGTTTCGACGAATAATTTAGGCCTCTGACATTCTGAAAATGAATAATTAGATTATTTGAGGATTTGAGGATGTGTTCTTTGGAAGAACAATATGAGGCAGTCTTTCACTAATACCTGTGTTCGCACGTTCTTTGGCGTTCAATTCGCGCACAACACAACCAACACGCCAATAAGTAGAATGTAACAATTGGTTACAACAACCAGGAGGAACAGAAATCTTGAATGAATTAGTCCCTTGAAAGGCTTGCCATAATCAGACCGACAATTCGGACAGATCCACCGTAGACGGATATTTTGCTCAATAATATCGGCGATTCTGCCAATTCAGCTCAGGTTACGTGGACGATGTTATCACATAGCCAACACCCAACCATGCGGCACATTGAAGTGATTGGCTTGGAAGAGCACTTGGTAATGCAGCAGTACATTATTAAATGTAGTAAGAGTTTTTTTTCTTTTTTTTTCTTTTCTTTTTCCTTTATATTTAATTTTTCTGTTATTATTAGAACAACTTCAATTAAATTGTATATACAAAAATTAACAAAACAACTTAAATAATAAGTGGGGATATATTATTGTGTATTAAAGAGATCTATTACGGAGGTCGGCAGGGTGCGATCTTCTCAGCCGTCTCGCTTCCCTAACTCCTCCCATTCTTCGTCGTTTTAGAAGACGCCTTGCTAGTTCTGGATGATTTTTTAACCTCTCTATACATTTTTTGGCCTGACGATTTATCACATCGCCAATTTTCGGTATTTTTAAGTCGTTTTCAAGATCCGCCGTTCGCATGAACCAAGGGGCACCAGTAAGCATTCGCAATGTCTTGGCCTGCAGTACTCTCACCTTCGTGATGTTTGACCTCGCTGCTATGCCATACACCTGCAAATCGTATAGCCAAGCAGGAGCAATTATGGTTTTGTAAATGTTCACCTTATTTCCCAAGGACAATTTATTCCTGCTAGTTAAAAGCCAATGCAATTTACCAATCCTCTGTCTTAAGGATTTCGTGATACTTGAATTATGCGTCTTGAAAGTTAGCCGCCTATCCAAATACACACCCAGGTATTTGTAACCTGAATTGTGTTCCAGCAGCTGGTTTCCAATGAAAACTCTCGGACAGAAATCCGGCCCTAATACGTACGTCACATTGGCACATTTGTTTTTGTTAATGCAAATGTTCCAACGTCGTGTCCAGTTTTCAAAAATATGCAGGTATTGCTGCAGTGAGTCCGTGGCTTCGTAAATGCACTTGTTTCTGACGAGGATGGCCGTATCGTCTGCAAACGTGGCAATGATCAGATCCAGAGGATCCTTCAGTGGTAGTAGTAAGAGTTAGAACGCAAAAGAGTGAAAACCAAAGAGTAAAAATAAAAGAGCGCAAAGAGATGTTCAGAATAACGTTAAAAACTCACAGCGTAGTACACAACAATTGAGTAATGCAAAAAAAATTGCATGTACTCCAGATGTTTAAAAAAAATTGAAACTGTGTATGCAAAAATTCAACAACAACTTACATAGATTTAAAAACGAGTAACAACGTTAAACACTCACACAGAGAGAACTTATTCATATAGAGTTCACATTTCTCCCTTAAAAAAATGGCCGGAGAGACTTTTAAGAAACGATTGGCTTATGTTAAATTTTCAGCAGTTGTACAGATTTCTTGTCTGTTCAACCATGTGGCGTAAAATATTCTGTTGGTTTGCTGTTATTAAACAAGCAATGGACGAACTGCCGCAAAAGGGGAAAATATTCAATGATAAGAAAATTACAAAAACACAAGAAAGACATAATAAAAACAAAAATCAGAGACACTGTCTTCTCTCTTTTGATTTTTTTGTTCAATGTTTTTTATTTGCAAGGTGTTCGAGAATATTAAGCAAATTGTGTGGAGTTTTCTTTAATTTTAAACTACAAACCAAATTGAGTCCATATCAGCAAGGGCTGCCTTGTATTTTGCCTATATTCATTTATATGAACGAAATGAAAATAACAGGCGGCCAACAAAAGAAGAAGGCATGAAAACAAAGCAAAATCGTACAAAAATATTCCCAGTGATACTGTGTGTATATGAAACCAATACAATCTTATACAAGCACTATACCTACACAACACACTCAAACTTAGCACATTTCGAACGCAAGGGAGACACAGAAAACCAACACAATCTCATACACGTACCACACCTACACAACAAGGTCACCCACACATTGGCAAGTTTTGATTTTTGACTCCAACTTCTTGATGACAATTTTCGGTTGTGACAGAAAAGGAAATATATTTCAATAGCAAGTACAGTGAATGCGCATTTATTGAAAAGCCAAAGAAACCCAAGTGAAATTTTTAACTATCGTCGAATTTCCATAGGTCAAACTTTTATAAGTCGAATATCTCCATGACTCGAATTGAGTACGTTTATAGTGAAAAATCAATATAATATGTCTTCCATAACTGGAATATCCCCATAACTCGAACTTTTGTTATGCATTATGGTAATTCGAGATTTGGGTGTTTGACTGTACGACCAATACGCACAGTCGGCGAAGTTCGAGTCTCAATCGCGCAAAGCAAATTTCGTCACCATTATTTAGTGTTGTGTTCTTTCCTCCTCTTTCCTTGTGATCGGCAATGAAGAAAAAAACAAATGGTCTAGACTTTGTTGTTGAGTGAGCGTAGCAAAAAGGAGGAATTTTTATTCCCGCATGCGCCCCACTTCACATCGTAGCTCCTAAGTCAATCTTCGCTTGTCAGTGCGTCAGAATAACAAAGATGACAAAAGCTTGTATCTATTCAACTAATATGAATTTTATAGATAGAGTGCACAGAATAGGGCGGTTAGTCTTAATTGATATTTCATTATTATTTTTAATTTAATACAATATTTGGTATTAACGTTACGAGCAAAGAGTATTAATTCATATAGAGTTCACATTTCTCTCACGAGCTTTTGGAGCTTTTTCCAAATCTTAAGAAGACATTGGCTTATGTTATTTGTCTGCTATTAACATTGAAGTAGCAGCGCAGGCCGCTGTGTAGCAAACTCATTGTGCTAACTACTGAACTGAAGTAAACAGGCAAACAGAAATTTTAGAAAGTGGGTCCTGTTGTGAAATCGAAGCAAGCGCTGTTTCCCCCTCTTGTAGTGTCTCCACTATTTTGTGTTCTTAGCGCAAATTAGCATGAAAAGGAACAAAGAGTATTAATTCATATAAAGGTTACACTCAAAGAGTATTCATTTATATAGAGGTTACATTTCTCTCAAAAGCTTTTTGAGCTTTTTTCAAATAAATAGAACCTATGGGAATATTTTACTTCTCTGTTATTAACATCGAAGTAGCAGCGCAGCCGCTGTTTAGCAACGTCATTCTGCTAAGGGGCGTATTTTTTATTGACTGACTTGACCCCTTTGAAATTATCGTTCTTTGGTTTATTCATCAATATGCTATTCTTAACGCTTATTATACATTTAGTTGGCAAGAATAGATGTAAACAACAAATTTTTATGATGGCGTTTTGTTTCTTTTATTATACGAAAACATTGTATTGCACTCAAAGTAACCAGGCAAACAGAAATTTAAATACGGGTGCCTGTTGCGAAATCGAAGCAAGTGCTGTTCCCCGTCGGACTGTGTCATGATCAATTTTGTGTATTTGGCGCGAATTTGCATGAAAGGAATTTCTGTCTGTCACCTTTGTTTTGTTTGTTTTGATTGCCGTCACCCATATGTATTTTGATGTATTGATATTGTTGTGGGAATGATACCGAAAAAGGAACATATATTGGGCAGAGTTCTTGTTGGGCTACTTAACCGGCGAATCGTGCAGGATAACAGTACGAGCTGCTAGTTTCTATGAAGATTCCTACCTCCTTGGCGCATCCAAAAACAAAAAAAAAGAGGGTGATTTAATTAGTACAATTTTTTGTCTTTAATATAACTAAATAAATAACTCAAATTAATTTAAAATAAATTTATTATACCTTTTTTTGCGCTATGTATTATAAAACTCGAAGTTGAATATAATTCTACCTTGACTAGCAGACAGAAAAAACATCAAGCAACTGCAAGTGTCCCATGTGAAAACGATATCAAACCAGCTGCGCTACTCCGAAAACAGACAAACAATACATTTTGCCCTTGACCACGCAAAAACAAAGCGTGTGACATTTGTTTTTTCCTTATTTGCCGAACATAAGGGAAGACAAAGAAAAGAGATATTCCTGCGTGAGTGAATATGTATACTTTTTGCGTGCACGCAAATTTAAACTCAATAACGAAACGCGTTCGAGACCTGACCTGTGATAAATTTGGTACCACAATCGAAAATTGACTTGTGGACTGTGTTGTGAAGTGGGGCGCGTGCGGGAATAAAAATTCCTTCTTTTTGCTACGATCACGCAACAACAAAGTCTAGACCATTTGTTTTTTTCTTCATTGCCGATCACAAGGAAGGAAGAGGAAAGAACACAACACAAAGTAAGGGTGACGAAATTTGCTTTGCGCGATTGAGACTCGAACTTCGCCGACTGTGCGTATTTCTCGTACAGTCAACTGCCAAATCTTGAATCACCATAATGAATAACAAAAGTTCAAATTATGGGGATATTCGAGTTATGGAAAGCATATTCTATTGATTTTTCACTATAAACGTACTCAATTCGAGTCATGGAGATATTCGACTTATAAAAGTTTGACCTATGGAAATTCGACGATAGTTAAAAATTTCACTTGGGTTTCTTTGGCTTTTCAATAAATGCGCATTCACTGTACTTGCTATTGAAATTTATTTCCTTTTCTGTCACAACCGAAAATTGTCATCAAGAAGTTGGAGTCAAAAATCAAAACTTGCCAATGTGTGGGTGACCTTGTTGTGTAGGTGTGCTTCGTGTATGAGATTGTGTTGGTTTTCTGTGTCTCCCTTGCGATCGAAATGTGAAAAGTTTGAGTGTGTTGTGTAGGTATAGTGCGTGTATGAGATTGTGTTGTTTTTTTTTTGCCCTTGCGTGCAAAGTGTGATAATTTTGAGTGTGTTGTGTAGGTATAGTGCGTGTATAAGATTGGTTTCTTATTGTGTGGGAATATTTTTGTACGATTTTGCTTTTTCATGTCTTCTTTTTTGCTGGCCGCTTGGTATTTTCATTTCGTTCATATAAATGAATATAGGCAAAATACTGATATGGACTCAATTTGGTTTGTAGTTTAAAATTAAAGAAAACTCCACACAATTTGCTTAATATTCTTGAACCTTGCAAATAAAAAACATTGAACGAAAAAATCAAAGAAAGAAGAAAGTGTCTCTAAATTTTGTTTTTATTATGTCTTTCTTGTGTATTTATTTTCTTTGAATATCATACTCCCGCCCAATTTGTTTATGCAAACTCAAGCAAACCAACAGCAATATGTTACGCTGAATAAGTTGAACAGCCAACAATAATGTTGATGTACAGAATCAGTGTCGGATTCTAATCGTGTCTGAAGAGTCTCTCCGGCCATTTTTTAAGAGAGAAATGTAACCTCAATATGAATAGGTTCTCTCTGAGTTGGAGGCTGATGGAATTTTTGATATCTTTCTCGATTTATTTGGTTAATTAGCGTTGTATGTAGTGACGAACCAGATGTGTGAGTTAGTCTGTTTATTTGTCGGCCCATGCTCCAATCAATTCTAGAACTAAGGTCAGCGGGTCCAGCTTCTGCGAGGATGTTGGCGATGGGAGTGGTTCGGAAATTACCCAGAGATAGTCTAATGGAGGAGTGGTAGGAGGTGGATAATCTGCTTTTGTTGATTTTGTTTGTTTTGCCGTAGACACAGAGGTCATAATCAATTTTTAATAATATTATTGCTTTTGTAACGTTTATGAGAGAGATAGTGTTACATTTAAGATTTTACATACTTAAAAATTTTAAAATATTTAATCCAGTGTTTAATAATTTTATTAGTGTTTTAATATGTCCATTCCCAGATTATCTCTTATCAAAAATTAGTCCTTATATTTTAAAGTGTTGAGTTTTAGGTAATATTGTATTGTTTATTATTATAATATAATATAATATAATATAATATTATTACAATATATAATGTTCTTATTAGAGAAGTTGTGCATTCTGGGAAAAATAAAAATTTTAATGAACCATATTTGCCTAGAAATAGCTCTACTGTAAAGGCCAGGATTAAGGAAAACCCAAAAAAACCATTAATCAGATCATTGTTGGTTAGTTTAATGAATAAAATCATTTTCATAAAACATTAATTCAGACAAAAAAAATTCATTTAATTCAGGAATTAAACAATTTAAATTCATAATAAATTTAAAAATATGAAAATTAAATTCAGGTATCATTCACAGAACCGGTTAAGTACAAAAACAAAAGAAACAAAATGTATTTGTCATACTTCATTTTTTAAGTAGTATTTATAATAAATAATATAATTATTTCGTTAAGTTGTAACTTTAGTGTGAAAAACCCAATTTAGCTCTCAAATTCAAAAATCTTGCAGCTGGTGATCTGTGGAAACATACTCAACAGTAATTAATTTATTTTCGATTTTCTCTCTTGAAAAATGATACTTTAAATCAATGCGTTTTGATCTTTTGTGATATTTGGGATTATGAGCTATACTAATACAACCTTGATAATCCTCTAATATTCTTATTGGTTCGTTAAATTCAAATTTAATACTTGTAATTAATGATTTCTTCTCTAACTGCTTCAAATAATGCCATATATTCAGCATCAGTGGGTATAGCTGCAACTGAATTTTGTTTCATTGTATTCCAAGATATAAGACACGATTCAAACATTTTAAATATAAACCCAGTAGTGCTTTTTCTATCAGTCTCACTTCCAGCCCAATCAGAATCAACATATCGAATAATAGTTTCCTTAAAGTTTGAATTTTTTTCAAAAGTTAATTTTAAATCAATAGTACCCTTTAGATACCTCAATAGACTCAAAATACTAATTGCTGAACTCAAGTCAGGACGTGTACATAACGTAATGTATATTAAATAGCCAATTAGATTTCGACATGGTGCATTACATTCATCATCTAAATTCAATGCTTCATAATTAAGCTTACTTGGAAGTGGAGTACTTACTGGCTGACATTCTTCCATATTAAATTTCTTAAGAACATTACAAATATAAGCGGGTTGACTAAGATATAAATTATCATCACATCTATCTATCTTTATTCCAATGAATTATCTTATTTCAAATAAATCAATTATTCTGAATTTTCGCATCAAGTATGATTTGAAGTAAGATATTATCCTAATATTCTCATTTGGTATGACTAAATCGTCAACTTACAAAAGTACATAGATATTTTTCACAATATCTCCATGATCAAGAATGTAGATGCATCGATCTACAACTGAATTTACAAACCCTATTTCTTTAAAAACTTTCTCAAATACCTCAAACCAGCATCTAGCTGCCTGCTTCAATCCGTAAATTGCTTTATTTAGTTTACAGACTTTATCACTTCCACATAAAGGAACGACCATATACATTTCCCCTTTCAGAATACCATTTAGGAATTCAGTTTTTACATCCGTATGGTGAACCTTTCAATTAAATTGGTTTGATATAGATAGAATAAAACGAAAACGAGATATTCTAGCAACTGGAGCAAATGTCTCTTTATAGTCCATTAGAAATTCCTGCGTGAACCCACGTGCAACTAATCTAGCTTTGTATTTAATTGGGTTGCCAAATTCATTATTTTTGATAGTAAAAACCCACCTGCAATCAATGATATTTTTATCTAGAGGTCGCTGCACCAAAGACCAGGTTTCATTATAGGAATGAGAATCTAATTCTTCTTTTATGGCTTCCTCCCAGTGAACTCTGTTACTCATATTATTAATTTCATTGAAAGTATTAGGAATACTGTTACAGAAAGTGTGTGCATTCATTGAACAACTATTCAGGAATCTATAGGGTCTCTTGGGCCTATCTTTTAATCATTCACTTTGCCTGAACTTAATTTCCCCCTCCTTTAATTGTAAACTGGGAAATTTTCCACCAAATATAACATTTGGATCGGCATTCTCACATGTTGTAGTATCACTAGGCTGTTTATCTTATATTAATATATCAGATTTTCCTTCCGCACTATCATTCGGAAAATTCGACTCAACACTTTTCGAAAACGTTTCGTTAGAAAAAGAGTGTAGACCATCCGTACTGTCACTCTGGATAGCATCTACCTGTTCCGTACTCTCATTCTGGAACTTTGAGTCATTCACCACAGTCCTAGAATTTGCCATATGTGTCTCATCTACAACAACATCTCTTGCTACCATAAAGTTTCTTGACTCCACATCCCACAAGTTAAAACCATTTGGCTCATATCCCACGAGTATACCTTTCAGTGACTCCTCATCGAATTTTCTTTTTCTGCGTTTGTGCATATACTGTTGAACCAAATACTTTTAAATATTTCAGATTAGGCTTTCTGTTATGCCACATTTCATATGGTGTTTTTTTCTCTTGTAACACTCTACTTGGGGTTATATTTATTAAATATGTTGCTGTTAAAACAGCTTCACTCCAAAAACTTTTATCTAACTTGGCCACACTAATCATTGCTATTGCCTTTTCGGTTATGAATCTAATCATCCGTTCAGACACCCTATACAATTGTGGATTATGTTGTACTGTCAAATGGGAGCTAATGCCTTTTTTAACACAATATTCACACATTTCATTTGACAAATACTCTCTTCCATTATCAATATATAAATTAACAACCTTTAATTAAAATGAGCTTCACTTTTTGAGATAAAATCTTTGAAAGTTGAAAATACATTAGATTTGTAGGTTATTAAATAAGTCACACAATAATGTGTATATTGATAAAAAAAAAACTACATAATAGTTCTTTCCATTAATACTAGAAGGTGTTATTCTACCATATCCGAATGAATGTTGAATAAAGGTCTCTTGATGTAATCTTTATTTTTAAATTTCTGAAATGGAAGTCTAGCCTGTCTACCATTTATACAAGCTTCGCAAATTTCACTATCCAGTTCCACATTCTTTACAAATTTTCCTTTCCTAATGTGTTATAATCTCTCATGCCACAATCGATAATTTTTATTTTCAAGATTTGTTTGTTATGCTTTATGGACAATTTTAAAGTTAATAGCAGGTACATTTGATTTGCACTTACCCTCAATAATTACTTTTCGATTTTTCGTAACTTTGACACCATCTGGACCAAATTCAATTCCATTCCAGCATCCTGCATCTTGTTTACAGATAATAAATTATGAGGAATCTTCTCACAAAATAGTACTTCCTCCAAGGTAATATCATCGTTTAGATTGGTGCGGAACCTCTCTACGCTCTTAGACGTGGCATAAATGCATTCACCGCATTTCGTAATCGCAATTTCAACCGGCGGTTCCAATTTTATATAGTCAGCAAACATATTTTCATTGTTTATTATATGATCGGAAGCTCCCGATCGATCCAGTACAAATGAGATGTTATCTTTAATATTAGAGTTGATCCCTTGTTTCATCATAAATGGAAATCCCCCATCTGACTGAATGGTTACTACTTGAGCTCCTTCTCATTATTTTGCAAACTTCTCTTCAAAATATAGCAATCCTTTTTAAAGTGTCCCTTCTTACTACAATGCTTTAACTTGGCTTTAAAATTGGTCTTGAAAGGCTTGGACTTGCTATAATTTTTAACATGAAATGCCCTGACAATATTCTCCTTTTGTTTAATTGAGGCTTGTAATATGTTTATGCTTGTGTCCTCACTCGAATTCTTTAATTTGATCTCATGATCGAATAATCGATTTTTGGCGAATCCACCTCCTCCATCTTGGCTCCTGATGCGATCAGCTCAGCAACTAACTGATCAAAATTATTGAAATGATTCAATAGAAAAGTGTCGCCTTTGTAGGAAGAAGGAAAGCTAAAATAGCGTCTAAGCGAAAATATTCTTTGCTGAGCTGCCTTCTTTTTCAAATCCAAGAAACGAATCACTTAAGTATTTAATAATTAAGCATTTTGAATTTCTCTCCGCTTTTTCCCATTGCTCATTTATTTCGTTTGGCTTCTCCTTATCTACCACATATAAAATATCACTCTCAACCAAAAGGGCTCTCACTCTAAACTTCCATATATCATATTTCTCTCCCATGAAAGGGGAAATCAAAGAGTATTCATTTATATAGAGGTTACATTTCTTTCAAAAGCTTTTTGAGCTTTTTTCAAATAAATAGAAACTATGCGAATATATTACTTCTCTGCTATTAACATTATATTTGTTCTTGTAATATCCGCCTTCCACTTCTATTGGTTTTGGCGCGATTTTTAATGAATAAGGAACATGACTTTTGTTCTTGTAATATCTACCTCCCAATTTCATATTTTTTAGCGCGAAAAAGGGTTATTCTTTGTCAGCATTCATTGTGTATATAAAAATCTCTAAATATAATATATAATCTCCTAATATAAACCAACCACTTATATATATATATATATATATGTATATTTGAACACTCACTCCAATATACGTAAATAAATTTTAAATGAAAATTTTTTTGAATTATGAATTGAATTTAGTAAAAATTCTTTGCTTTCACTTGTTCAAATAAATTTATTATACCTATTTTTGCGCTATGTATATATATAAAACTCGAAGTTGAATATAGCTAATTCTACCTTGACTAATAGACTGAAAGAACATCAAGCAACTGCAAGTGTCCTATGTGAAAACGATATCAAACCAGCTGCGCTACTGCGAAAACAGACAAACAATACATTTTGCCTTTGACCACGCAACAACAAAGCGTGTGACATTTGGTTTTTCCTTATTTGCCGAACATAAAGGAAGACAAAGAAAAAAAATTGCCTGCGTATATGAATATGTATACTTTTTGCGTGCAGGCAAATTTGAACTGATGAACGAAACGCGCTCGGGACCTAACAATCGAAAATTGACTTGTTGGCTACGATGTTAAGTGGGGCGCGTGCGGGAATAAAAATTCCTCCTTTTTGCTACGCTCACGCAATTACAAAGTCTAGACCATTTGTTTTTTTCTTCATTGCCGATCACAAGGAAAGAGGAGGAAAGAACACAACATGAAATAAGGGTGACGAAATTTGCTTTGCGCGATTGAGACTCGAACTTCGCGGACTGTGCGTATTGCTCGTACAGTCAAGCACCCAAATCTCGAATTACCATAATGCATAACAAAAGTTCGAGTTATGGGGATATTCCAGTTATGGAAGACATATTATATTGATTTTTCGCTATAAACGTACTCAATTCGAGTCATGGAGATATTCGACTTATAAAAGTTCGACCTATGGAAATTCGACGATAGTTAAAAATTTCACTTGGGTTTCTTTGGCTTTTCAATAAATGCGCATTCACTGTACTTGCTCTTGAAATGGATTTCGTTTTCTGTCACAACCGAAAATTGTCTTCAAGAAGTTGAAGTCAAAAATCAAAACTTGCCATTGTGTGGGTGACCTTGTTGTGTAGGTGTGGTACGTGTATGGGATTGTGTTGGCCTTTATTGTCTCCTTCGCGTGCGAAATGTGACAAGTTTGAGTGTGTTGTGTAGGTATAGTGCGTGTATAAGGTTGTGTTGGTTTCTATTGTGTGTATCACTGGGAATATTTTTGTACGATTTTGCTTTGTGATCATGCCTACTTTTTTTGCTGGCCGCCTGGTATTTTCATTTCATTCATATAAATGAACATAGGCAAAATACAAGGCAGCCATGGCTCGATTTCGTTTGTTAAAGAACGATTTCATAAATTAAAGAAAACTCCACAGAATTTGCTTAATATTCTCGACCCACCTTGCAATTAAAGAACTTTAAAAAAATCAAAGAAAGAAGACACTGTCTCTGATTTTTGTTTTTATTATGTCTTTCTTGTGTATTTATTTTCTTTGAATATCATACTCCCGCCCAATTTGTTTATGCAAACTCAAGCAAACCAACAGCAATATGTTACGCTGAATAAGTTGAACAGCCAACAATAATGTTGATGTACAGAATCAGTGTCGGATTCTAATCGTGTCTGAAGAGTCTCTCCGGCCATTTTTTAAGAGAGAAATGTAACCTCAATATGAATAGGTTCTCTCTGAGTTGGAGGCTGATGGAATTTTTGATATCTTTCTCGATTTATTTGGTTAATTAGCGTTGTATGTAGTGACGAACCAGATGTGTGAGTTAGTCTGTTTATTTGTCGGCCCATGCTCCAATCAATTCTAGAACTAAGGTCAGCGGGTCCAGCTTCTGCGAGGATGTTGGCGATGGGAGTGGTTCGGAAATTACCCAGAGATAGTCTAATGGAGGAGTGGTAGGAGGTGGATAATCTGCTTTTGTTGATTTTGTTTGTTTTGCCGTAGACACAGAGGTCATAATCAATTTTTAATAATATTATTGCTTTTGTAACGTTTATGAGAGAGATAGTGTTACATTTAAGATTTTACATACTTAAAAATTTTAAAATATTTAATCCAGTGTTTAATAATTTTATTAGTGTTTTAATATGTCCATTCCCAGATTATCTCTTATCAAAAATTAGTCCTTATATTTTAAAGTGTTGAGTTTTAGGTAATATTGTATTGTTTATTATTATAATATAATATAATATAATATTATTACAATATATAATGTTCTTATTAGAGAAGTTGTGCATTCTGGGAAAAATAAAAATTTTAATGAACCATATTTGCCTAGAAATAGCTCTACTGTAAAGGCCAGGATTAAGGAAAACCCAAAAAAACCATTAATCAGATCATTGTTGGTTAGTTTAATGAATAAAATCATTTTCATAAAACATTAATTCAGACAAAAAAAATTCATTTAATTCAGGAATTAAACAATTTAAATTCATAATAAATTTAAAAATATGAAAATTAAATTCAGGTATCATTCACAGAACCGGTTAAGTACAAAAACAAAAGAAACAAAATGTATTTGTCATACTTCATTTTTTAAGTAGTATTTATAATAAATAATATAATTATTTCGTTAAGTTGTAACTTTAGTGTGAAAAACCCAATTTAGCTCTCAAATTCAAAAATCTTGCAGCTGGTGATCTGTGGAAACATACTCAACAGTAATTAATTTATTTTCGATTTTCTCTCTTGAAAAATGATACTTTAAATCAATGCGTTTTGATCTTTTGTGATATTTGGGATTATGAGCTATACTAATACAACCTTGATAATCCTCTAATATTCTTATTGGTTCGTTAAATTCAAATTTAATACTTGTAATTAATGATTTCTTCTCTAACTGCTTCAAATAATGCCATATATTCAGCATCAGTGGGTATAGCTGCAACTGAATTTTGTTTCATTGTATTCCAAGATATAAGACACGATTCAAACATTTTAAATATAAACCCAGTAGTGCTTTTTCTATCAGTCTCACTTCCAGCCCAATCAGAATCAACATATCGAATAATAGTTTCCTTAAAGTTTGAATTTTTTTCAAAAGTTAATTTTAAATCAATAGTACCCTTTAGATACCTCAATAGACTCAAAATACTAATTGCTGAACTCAAGTCAGGACGTGTACATAACGTAATGTATATTAAATAGCTAATTAGATTTCGACATGGTGCATTACATTCATCATCTAAATTCAATGCTTCATAATTAAGCTTACTTGGAAGTGGAGTACTTACTGGCTGACATTCTTCCATATTAAATTTCTTAAGAACATTACAAATATAAGCGGGTTGACTAAGATATAAATTATCATCACATCTATCTATCTTTATTCCAATGAATTATCTTATTTCAAATAAATCAATTATTCTGAATTTTCGCATCAAGTATGATTTGAAGTAAGATATTATCCTAATATTCTCATTTGGTATGACTAAATCGTCAACTTACAAAAGTACATAGATATTTTTCACAATATCTCCATGATCAAGAATGTAGATGCATCGATCTACAACTGAATTTACAAACCCTATTTCTTTAAAAACTTTCTCAAATACCTCAAACCAGCATCTAGCTGCCTGCTTCAATCCGTAAATTGCTTTATTTAGTTTACAGACTTTATCACTTCCACATAAAGGAACGACCATATACATTTCCCCTTTCAGAATACCATTTAGGAATTCAGTTTTTACATCCGTATGGTGAACCTTTCAATTAAATTGGTTTGATATAGATAGAATAAAACGAAAACGAGATATTCTAGCAACTGGAGCAAATGTCTCTTTATAGTCCATTAGAAATTCCTGCGTGAACCCACGTGCAACTAATCTAGCTTTGTATTTAATTGGGTTGCCAAATTCATTATTTTTGATAGTAAAAACCCACCTGCAATCAATGATATTTTTATCTAGAGGTCGCTGCACCAAAGACCAGGTTTCATTATAGGAATGAGAATCTAATTCTTCTTTTATGGCTTCCTCCCAGTGAACTCTGTTACTCATATTATTAATTTCATTGAAAGTATTAGGAATACTGTTACAGAAAGTGTGTGCATTCATTGAACAACTATTCAGGAATCTATAGGGTCTCTTGGGCCTATCTTTTAATCATTCACTTTGCCTGAACTTAATTTCCCCCTCCTTTAATTGTAAACTGAGAAATTTTCCACCAAATATAACATTTGGATCGGCATTCTCACATGTTGTAGTATCACTAGGCTGTTTATCTTATATTAATATATCAGATTTTCCTTCCGCACTATCATTCGGAAAATTCGACTCAACACTTTTCGAAAACGTTTCGTTAGAAAAAGAGTGTAGACCATCCGTACTGTCACTCTGGATAGCATCTACCTGTTCCGTACTCTCATTCTGGAACTTTGAGTCATTCACCACAGTCCTAGAATTTGCCATATGTGTCTCATCTACAACAACATCTCTTGCTACCATAAAGTTTCTTGACTCCACATCCCACAAGTTAAAACCATTTGGCTCATATCCCACGAGTATACCTTTCAGTGACTCCTCATCGAATTTTCTTTTTCTGCGTTTGTGCATATACTGTTGAACCAAATACTTTTAAATATTTCAGATTAGGCTTTCTGTTATGCCACATTTCATATGGTGTTTTTTTCTCTTGTAACACTCTACTTGGGGTTATATTTATTAAATATGTTGCTGTTAAAACAGCTTCACTCCAAAAACTTTTATCTAACTTGGCCACACTAATCATTGCTATTGCCTTTTCGGTTATGAATCTAATCATCCGTTCAGACACCCTATACAATTGTGGATTATGTTGTACTGTCAAATGGGAGCTAATGCCTTTTTTAACACAATATTCACACATTTCATTTGACAAATACTCTCTTCCATTATCAATATATAAATTAACAACCTTTAATTAAAATGAGCTTCACTTTTTGAGATAAAATCTTTGAAAGTTGAAAATACATTAGATTTGTAGGTTATTAAATAAGTCACACAATAATGTGTATATTGATAAAAAAAAACTACATAATAGTTCTTTCCATTAATACTAGAAGGTGTTATTCTACCATATCCGAATGAATGTTGAATAAAGGTCTCTTGATGTAATCTTTATTTTTAAATTTCTGAAATGGAAGTCTAGCCTGTCTACCATTTATACAAGCTTCGCAAATTTCACTATCCAGTTCCACATTCTTTACAAATTTTCCTTTCCTAATGTGTTATAATCTCTCATGCCACAATCGATAATTTTTATTTTCAAGATTTGTTTGTTATGCTTTATGGACAATTTTAAAGTTAATAGCAGGTACATTTGATTTGCACTTACCCTCAATAATTACTTTTCGATTTTTCGTAACTTTGACACCATCTGGACCAAATTCAATTCCATTCCAGCATCCTGCATCTTGTTTACAGATAATAAATTATGAGGAATCTTCTCACAAAATAGTACTTCCTCCAAGGTAATATCATCGTTTAGATTGGTGCGGAACCTCTCTACGCTCTTAGACGTGGCATAAATGCATTCACCGCATTTCGCAATCGCAATTTCAACCGGCGGTTCCAATTTTATATAGTCAGCAAACATATTTTCATTGTTTATTATATGATCGGAAGCTCCCGATCGATCCAGTACAAATGAGATGTTATCTTTAATATTAGAGTTGATCCCCTGTTTCATCATAAATGGAAATCCCCCATCTGACTGAATGGTTACTACTTGAGCTCCTTCTCATTATTTTGCAAACTTCTCTTCAAAATATAGCAATCCTTTTTAAAGTGTCCCTTCTTACTACAATGCTTTAACTTGGCTTTAAAATTGGTCTTGAAAGGCTTGGACTTGCTATAATTTTTAACATGAAATGCCCTGACAATATTCTCCTTTTGTTTAATTGAGGCTTGTAATATGTTTATGCTTGTGTCCTCACTCGAATTCTTTAATTTGATCTCATGATCGAATAATCGATTTTTGGCGAATCCACCTCCTCCATCTTGGCTCCTGATGCGATCAGCTCAGCAACTAACTGATCAAAATTATTGAAATGATTCAATAGAAAAGTGTCGCCTTTGTAGGAAGAAGGAAAGCTAAAATAGCGTCTAAGCGAAAATATTCTTTGCTGAGCTGCCTTCTTTTTCAAATCCAAGAAACGAATCACTTAAGTATTTAATAATTAAGCATTTTGAATTTCTCTCCGCTTTTTCCCATTGCTCATTTATTTCGTTTGGCTTCTCCTTATCTACCACATATAAAATATCACTCTCAACCAAAAGGGCTCTCACTCTAAACTTCCATATATCATATTTCTCTCCCATGAAAGGGGAAATCAAAGAGTATTCATTTATATAGAGGTTACATTTCTTTCAAAAGCTTTTTGAGCTTTTTTCAAATAAATAGAAACTATGCGAATATATTACTTCTCTGCTATTAACATTATATTTGTTCTTGTAATATCCGCCTTCCACTTCTATTGGTTTTGGCGCGATTTTTAATGAATAAGGAACATGACTTTTGTTCTTGTAATATCTACCTCCCAATTTCATATTTTTTAGCGCGAAAAAGGGTTATTCTTTGTCAGCATTCATTGTGTATATAAAAATCTCTAAATATAATATATAATCTCCTAATATAAACCAACCACTTATATATATATATATATATATGTATATTTGAACACTCACTCCAATATACGTAAATAAATTTTAAATGAAAATTTTTTTGAATTATGAATTGAATTTAGTAAAAATTCTTTGCTTTCACTTGTTCAAATAAATTTATTATACCTATTTTTGCGCTATGTATATATATAAAACTCGAAGTTGAATATAGCTAATTCTACCTTGACTAATAGACTGAAAGAACATCAAGCAACTGCAAGTGTCCTATGTGAAAACGATATCAAACCAGCTGCGCTACTGCGAAAACAGACAAACAATACATTTTGCCTTTGACCACGCAACAACAAAGCGTGTGACATTTGGTTTTTCCTTATTTGCCGAACATAAAGGAAGACAAAGAAAAAAAATTGCCTGCGTATATGAATATGTATACTTTTTGCGTGCAGGCAAATTTGAACTGATGAACGAAACGCGCTCGGGACCTAACAATCGAAAATTGACTTGTTGGCTACGATGTTAAGTGGGGCGCGTGCGGGAATAAAAATTCCTCCTTTTTGCTACGCTCACGCAATTACAAAGTCTAGACCATTTGTTTTTTTCTTCATTGCCGATCACAAGGAAAGAGGAGGAAAGAACACAACATGAAATAAGGGTGACGAAATTTGCTTTGCGCGATTGAGACTCGAACTTCGCGGACTGTGCGTATTGCTCGTACAGTCAAGCACCCAAATCTCGAATTACCATAATGCATAACAAAAGTTCGAGTTATGGGGATATTCCAGTTATGGAAGACATATTATATTGATTTTTCGCTATAAACGTACTCAATTCGAGTCATGGAGATATTCGACTTATAAAAGTTCGACCTATGGAAATTCGACGATAGTTAAAAATTTCACTTGGGTTTCTTTGGCTTTTCAATAAATGCGCATTCACTGTACTTGCTCTTGAAATGGATTTCGTTTTCTGTCACAACCGAAAATTGTCTTCAAGAAGTTGAAGTCAAAAATCAAAACTTGCCATTGTGTGGGTGACCTTGTTGTGTAGGTGTGGTACGTGTATGGGATTGTGTTGGCCTTTATTGTCTCCTTCGCGTGCGAAATGTGACAAGTTTGAGTGTGTTGTGTAGGTATAGTGCGTGTATAAGGTTGTGTTGGTTTCTATTGTGTGTATCACTGGGAATATTTTTGTACGATTTTGCTTTGTGATCATGCCTACTTTTTTTGCTGGCCGCCTGGTATTTTCATTTCATTCATATAAATGAACATAGGCAAAATACAAGGCAGCCATGGCTCGATTTCGTTTGTTAAAGAACGATTTCATAAATTAAAGAAAACTCCACAGAATTTGCTTAATATTCTCGACCCACCTTGCAATTAAAGAACTTTAAAAAAATCAAAGAAAGAAGACACTGTCTCTGATTTTTGTTTTTATTATGTCTTTCTTGTGTATTTATTTTCTTTGAATATCATACTCCCGCCCAATTTGTTTATGCAAACTCAAGCAAACCAACAGCAATATGTTACGCTGAATAAGTTGAACAGCCAACAATAATGTTGATGTACAGAATCAGTGTCGGATTCTAATCGTGTCTGAAGAGTCTCTCCGGCCATTTTTTAAGAGAGAAATGTAACCTCAATATGAATAGGTTCTCTCTGAGTTGGAGGCTGATGGAATTTTTGATATCTTTCTCGATTTATTTGGTTAATTAGCGTTGTATGTAGTGACGAACCAGATGTGTGAGTTAGTCTGTTTATTTGTCGGCCCATGCTCCAATCAATTCTAGAACTAAGGTCAGCGGGTCCAGCTTCTGCGAGGATGTTGGCGATGGGAGTGGTTCGGAAATTACCCAGAGATAGTCTAATGGAGGAGTGGTAGGAGGTGGATAATCTGCTTTTGTTGATTTTGTTTGTTTTGCCGTAGACACAGAGGTCATAATCAATTTTTAATAATATTATTGCTTTTGTAACGTTTATGAGAGAGATAGTGTTACATTTAAGATTTTACATACTTAAAAATTTTAAAATATTTAATCCAGTGTTTAATAATTTTATTAGTGTTTTAATATGTCCATTCCCAGATTATCTCTTATCAAAAATTAGTCCTTATATTTTAAAGTGTTGAGTTTTAGGTAATATTGTATTGTTTATTATTATAATATAATATAATATAATATAATATTATTACAATATATAATGTTCTTATTAGAGAAGTTGTGCATTCTGGGAAAAATAAAAATTTTAATGAACCATATTTGCCTAGAAATAGCTCTACTGTAAAGGCCAGGATTAAGGAAAACCCAAAAAAACCATTAATCAGATCATTGTTGGTTAGTTTAATGAATAAAATCATTTTCATAAAACATTAATTCAGACAAAAAAAATTCATTTAATTCAGGAATTAAACAATTTAAATTCATAATAAATTTAAAAATATGAAAATTAAATTCAGGTATCATTCACAGAACCGGTTAAGTACAAAAACAAAAGAAACAAAATGTATTTGTCATACTTCATTTTTTAAGTAGTATTTATAATAAATAATATAATTATTTCGTTAAGTTGTAACTTTAGTGTGAAAAACCCAATTTAGCTCTCAAATTCAAAAATCTTGCAGCTGGTGATCTGTGGAAACATACTCAACAGTAATTAATTTATTTTCGATTTTCTCTCTTGAAAAATGATACTTTAAATCAATGCGTTTTGATCTTTTGTGATATTTGGGATTATGAGCTATACTAATACAACCTTGATAATCCTCTAATATTCTTATTGGTTCGTTAAATTCAAATTTAATACTTGTAATTAATGATTTCTTCTCTAACTGCTTCAAATAATGCCATATATTCAGCATCAGTGGGTATAGCTGCAACTGAATTTTGTTTCATTGTATTCCAAGATATAAGACACGATTCAAACATTTTAAATATAAACCCAGTAGTGCTTTTTCTATCAGTCTCACTTCCAGCCCAATCAGAATCAACATATCGAATAATAGTTTCCTTAAAGTTTGAATTTTTTTCAAAAGTTAATTTTAAATCAATAGTACCCTTTAGATACCTCAATAGACTCAAAATACTAATTGCTGAACTCAAGTCAGGACGTGTACATAACGTAATGTATATTAAATAGCCAATTAGATTTCGACATGGTGCATTACATTCATCATCTAAATTCAATGCTTCATAATTAAGCTTACTTGGAAGTGGAGTACTTACTGGCTGACATTCTTCCATATTAAATTTCTTAAGAACATTACAAATATAAGCGGGTTGACTAAGATATAAATTATCATCACATCTATCTATCTTTATTCCAATGAATTATCTTATTTCAAATAAATCAATTATTCTGAATTTTCGCATCAAGTATGATTTGAAGTAAGATATTATCCTAATATTCTCATTTGGTATGACTAAATCGTCAACTTACAAAAGTACATAGATATTTTTCACAATATCTCCATGATCAAGAATGTAGATGCATCGATCTACAACTGAATTTACAAACCCTATTTCTTTAAAAACTTTCTCAAATACCTCAAACCAGCATCTAGCTGCCTGCTTCAATCCGTAAATTGCTTTATTTAGTTTACAGACTTTATCACTTCCACATAAAGGAACGACCATATACATTTCCCCTTTCAGAATACCATTTAGGAATTCAGTTTTTACATCCGTATGGTGAACCTTTCAATTAAATTGGTTTGATATAGATAGAATAAAACGAAAACGAGATATTCTAGCAACTGGAGCAAATGTCTCTTTATAGTCCATTAGAAATTCCTGCGTGAACCCACGTGCAACTAATCTAGCTTTGTATTTAATTGGGTTGCCAAATTCATTATTTTTGATAGTAAAAACCCACCTGCAATCAATGATATTTTTATCTAGAGGTCGCTGCACCAAAGACCAGGTTTCATTATAGGAATGAGAATCTAATTCTTCTTTTATGGCTTCCTCCCAGTGAACTCTGTTACTCATATTATTAATTTCATTGAAAGTATTAGGAATACTGTTACAGAAAGTGTGTGCATTCATTGAACAACTATTCAGGAATCTATAGGGTCTCTTGGGCCTATCTTTTAATCATTCACTTTGCCTGAACTTAATTTCCCCCTCCTTTAATTGTAAACTGGGAAATTTTCCACCAAATATAACATTTGGATCGGCATTCTCACATGTTGTAGTATCACTAGGCTGTTTATCTTATATTAATATATCAGATTTTCCTTCCGCACTATCATTCGGAAAATTCGACTCAACACTTTTCGAAAACGTTTCGTTAGAAAAAGAGTGTAGACCATCCGTACTGTCACTCTGGATAGCATCTACCTGTTCCGTACTCTCATTCTGGAACTTTGAGTCATTCACCACAGTCCTAGAATTTGCCATATGTGTCTCATCTACAACAACATCTCTTGCTACCATAAAGTTTCTTGACTCCACATCCCACAAGTTAAAACCATTTGGCTCATATCCCACGAGTATACCTTTCAGTGACTCCTCATCGAATTTTCTTTTTCTGCGTTTGTGCATATACTGTTGAACCAAATACTTTTAAATATTTCAGATTAGGCTTTCTGTTATGCCACATTTCATATGGTGTTTTTTTCTCTTGTAACACTCTACTTGGGGTTATATTTATTAAATATGTTGCTGTTAAAACAGCTTCACTCCAAAAACTTTTATCTAACTTGGCCACACTAATCATTGCTATTGCCTTTTCGGTTATGAATCTAATCATCCGTTCAGACACCCTATACAATTGTGGATTATGTTGTACTGTCAAATGGGAGCTAATGCCTTTTTTAACACAATATTCACACATTTCATTTGACAAATACTCTCTTCCATTATCAATATATAAATTAACAACCTTTAATTAAAATGAGCTTCACTTTTTGAGATAAAATCTTTGAAAGTTGAAAATACATTAGATTTGTAGGTTATTAAATAAGTCACACAATAATGTGTATATTGATAAAAAAAAAACTACATAATAGTTCTTTCCATTAATACTAGAAGGTGTTATTCTACCATATCCGAATGAATGTTGAATAAAGGTCTCTTGATGTAATCTTTATTTTTAAATTTCTGAAATGGAAGTCTAGCCTGTCTACCATTTATACAAGCTTCGCAAATTTCACTATCCAGTTCCACATTCTTTACAAATTTTCCTTTCCTAATGTGTTATAATCTCTCATGCCACAATCGATAATTTTTATTTTCAAGATTTGTTTGTTATGCTTTATGGACAATTTTAAAGTTAATAGCAGGTACATTTGATTTGCACTTACCCTCAATAATTACTTTTCGATTTTTCGTAACTTTGACACCATCTGGACCAAATTCAATTCCATTCCAGCATCCTGCATCTTGTTTACAGATAATAAATTATGAGGAATCTTCTCACAAAATAGTACTTCCTCCAAGGTAATATCATCGTTTAGATTGGTGCGGAACCTCTCTACGCTCTTAGACGTGGCATAAATGCATTCACCGCATTTCGTAATCGCAATTTCAACCGGCGGTTCCAATTTTATATAGTCAGCAAACATATTTTCATTGTTTATTATATGATCGGAAGCTCCCGATCGATCCAGTACAAATGAGATGTTATCTTTAATATTAGAGTTGATCCCTTGTTTCATCATAAATGGAAATCCCCCATCTGACTGAATGGTTACTACTTGAGCTCCTTCTCATTATTTTGCAAACTTCTCTTCAAAATATAGCAATCCTTTTTAAAGTGTCCCTTCTTACTACAATGCTTTAACTTGGCTTTAAAATTGGTCTTGAAAGGCTTGGACTTGCTATAATTTTTAACATGAAATGCCCTGACAATATTCTCCTTTTGTTTAATTGAGGCTTGTAATATGTTTATGCTTGTGTCCTCACTCGAATTCTTTAATTTGATCTCATGATCGAATAATCGATTTTTGGCGAATCCACCTCCTCCATCTTGGCTCCTGATGCGATCAGCTCAGCAACTAACTGATCAAAATTATTGAAATGATTCAATAGAAAAGTGTCGCCTTTGTAGGAAGAAGGAAAGCTAAAATAGCGTCTAAGCGAAAATATTCTTTGCTGAGCTGCCTTCTTTTTCAAATCCAAGAAACGAATCACTTAAGTATTTAATAATTAAGCATTTTGAATTTCTCTCCGCTTTTTCCCATTGCTCATTTATTTCGTTTGGCTTCTCCTTATCTACCACATATAAAATATCACTCTCAACCAAAAGGGCTCTCACTCTAAACTTCCATATATCATATTTCTCTCCCATGAAAGGGGAAATCAAAGAGTATTCATTTATATAGAGGTTACATTTCTTTCAAAAGCTTTTTGAGTTTTTTTCAAATAAATAGAACCTATGCGAATATATTACTTCTCTGCTATTAACATTATATTTGTTCTTGTAATATCCGCCTTCCACTTCTATTGGTTTTGGCGCGATTTTTAATGAATAAGGAACATGACTTTTGTTCTTGTAATATCTACCTCCCAATTTCATATTTTTTAGCGCGAAAAAGGGTTATTCTTTGTCAGCATTCATTGTGTATATAAAAATCTCTAAATATAATATATAATCTCCTAATATAAACCAACCACTATATATATATATATATATATATGTATATTTGAACACTCACTCCAATATACGTAAATAAATTTTAAATGAAAATTTTTTTGAATTATGAATTGAATTTAGTAAAAATTCTTTGCTTTCACTTGTTCAAATAAATTTATTATACCTATTTTTGCGCTATGTATATATATAAAACTCGAAGTTGAATATAGCTAATTCTACCTTGACTAATAGACTGAAAGAACATCAAGCAACTGCAAGTGTCCTATGTGAAAACGATATCAAACCAGCTGCGCTACTGCGAAAACAGACAAACAATACATTTTGCCTTTGACCACGCAACAACAAAGCGTGTGACATTTGGTTTTTCCTTATTTGCCGAACATAAAGGAAGACAAAGAAAAAAAATTGCCTGCGTATATGAATATGTATACTTTTTGCGTGCAGGCAAATTTGAACTGATGAACGAAACGCGCTCGGGACCTAACAATCGAAAATTGACTTGTTGGCTACGATGTGAAGTGGGGCGCGTGCGGGAATAAAAATACCTCTTTTTTGCTACGATCACAACAAAGTCTAGACCATTTGTTTTTTTCTTCATTGCCGATCACAAGGAAAGAGGAGGAAAGAACACAACACGAAATAAGGGTGACGAAATTTACTTTGCGCGATTGAGACTCGAACTTCGCGGACTGTGCGTATTGCTCGTACAGTCAAGCACCCAAATCTCGAATTACCATAATGCATAACAAAAGTTCGAGTTATGGGGATATTCCAGTTATGGAAGACATATTATATTGATTTTTCGCTATAAACGTACTCAATTCGAGTCATGGAGATATTCGACTTATAAAAGTTCGACCTATGGAAATTCGACGATAGTTAAAAATTTCACTTGGGTTTCTTTGGCTTTTCAATAAATGCGCATTCACTGTACTTGCTCTTGAAATGGATTTCGTTTTCTGTCACAACCGAAAATTGTCTTCAAGAAGTTGAAGTCAAAAATCAAAACTTGCCATTGTGTGGGTGACCTTGTTGTGTAGGTGTGGTACGTGTATGGGATTGTGTTGGCCTTTATTGTCTCCTTCGCGTGCGAAATGTGACAAGTTTGAGTGTGTTGTGTAGGTATAGTGCGTGTATAAGGTTGTGTTGGTTTCTATTGTGTGTATCACTGGGAATATTTTTGTACGATTTTGCTTTGTGATCATGCCTACTTTTTTTGCTGGCCGCCTGGTATTTTCATTTCATTCATATAAATGAACATAGGCAAAATACAAGGCAGCCATGGCTCGATTTCGTTTGTTAAAGAACGATTTCATAAATTAAAGAAAACTCCACAGAATTTGCTTAATATTCTCGACCCACCTTGCAATTAAAGAACTTTAAAAAAATCAAAGAAAGAAGACACTGTCTCTGATTTTTGTTTTTATTATGTCTTTCTTGTGTATTTATTTTCTTTGAATATCATACACCCGCCCAATTTGTTTATGCAAACCCAAGCAAAGCAACAGCAATATGTTACGCTGAATAACTTGAACAGCCAACAATTATGTTGATGTACAGAATTAGTGTCGGATTCTAATCGTTTCTGAAGAGTCTTTCCGGCCATTTTTTTAAGAGAGAAATGTAACCTCTATATGAATAAGTTCTCTCTGGGGGAAATAGTCTTTTTATTATTCTCGTATATGTTCTTTCCACAACTTGTCTTTTATATTGTCACAAAGTAAGTGAAGAACTGAGCTCGAGAGAACGATAACCAGAGCAACGCGTCATTTCACACAGATAGCCACGTTACATTCCTGTTCTCTCTCTCTCTCTCTGCCTCTCGTTCTCATACTCACTGATCATTGTAGCTCTTGCTTCTTTTACTATAGTATGTAATCAACAATACCATTGGGCTTTTGTGATGGTGCGAATAATTATAGATTGTTGCCTCTGGATTAACTTTATATTTGATTTTTTTGCAACTCCCCATATTTCGGCTCCATATGTCCAAATTGGTTTAATAATTGTCTTATAGATTAGGAGCTTGTTTCAAGTGGAATGTTTGAATATGGATTAAGCAGCCAGTACAGTTGTCTTGCTTTCATTTTCATTTGGTCACGTTTTTTTTGTATATTGTGTTTCCAGTTTAGTTTACTGTCAATATGTAATCCTAAGTACTTGGCTTCTTTTTGAATGGTTACGTCGTCTCCGTCAATATTTATATGGATTGGTGTGAATCTAGTCTTAGTAGTGTATTTAACTTGTACTGTTTCGCTTTTATTTTTTTTAATATGCCACTTCCTAAGCCAGTCAAGTGTTTTATTTAAGTCTGCTTCCAACATGGATGTGGAAGTATTTATGTTTTTATGAGCACTTAGGAGTATTATGTCATCGGCGAAAGTTGCAATCATCGACGAATTGTGAGTGGGACATGGTATGTCTGCTGTGTATAGGGTATATAATAAAGGTCCAAGCACACTTCCCTGTGGAACTCCCGATCTTATTTCTCTAAGGGTTGAGTATTCGTTTGAGTATTTTACTAAGAATTATATACCTATGATATATGATGTTAACAGATGGGCTATGTTTTGCGGGAATACATTGTTAAATTTCCATTGGAGTTCTTTATGCCAAACGTTGTCGAAAGCTTTTTCCATGTCCAAGAAGAGTCCAATACAAAATTATTTATCGTCAATGTCATTTAGAATTTGTGCGTAACTCTGTGTACTTGTTGTATTGCTTATTGACTTCTTCGAAAACCAAATTGGTGATTAGGAATGGTGGGGCTGCGTTCTAGTAGTGGCAATAGTCTACTTCTTAATATCTTCTCGAAGACTTTTGAAATCACAGGGAGTAGACTGATTGATCTATAAGATTCTGCTTTTAATGCGTCCCGGTTCCGGAATCGCAGTAATATCAGCTACTTGACTCTCGGAAAATTATTTAGTCTGAACATAGCATTAAAGGTGTTTCTTAGATATTTAGTAGCTTTCACAGGTAGTTCTCTTAGGAGTTTCCCATTTATTTTGTTATATCCTGGGGACTTTTTTCACTTATGTCATTCTTAATACATTTTCTTTTTTCTCTTATGGTGGTCTTTTCATGTTTTAGATGTTCTGAACCTCTGATAATACCTGTGTTCAGCTGTGGATCAGTGTGTGGAGTTGGTGACGACTTCTCCAAAAACGCTTTCGAAGTAGTCCTTTAATACTTTAAAACCCGTTTTTTATTTTCAGAGGAGCCTGATGATTACTATCCATCCTTTAATGGCTTTCCATAAGGGGAAGTCCGTTTGACCCGTGGGCGTTAAGCTCTTGAGATATGAATTTAATTGTTTGTTTTTTATAACCTGAATCATTTTTTTAAACTCTACTGTTGCCTTGTTGTACTGTCTTTTTGCCTCAGGAGATCTTGTGGTTGACCAGGGTTTCAGTAGTATACATTTTTTATTTAATAGTCGTCGTAGTTGAGATTATGTGTAAAGTGTCCAGTTTTGTTGCTTCTTTTTTGGTGTCGATTGTATGACTGCTTTCATAATGGTGTCATTCAGGAATACTATCACTGACTTGATGTCCTCATATGATTTAAGAGGGATGTCGGTCGTTAAATTAATGTCAATGTATTCCTTATAAGTATGCCAGTCAGTTCTGTTGTACAAAAGTCTGTTTGCATGTGTAGGCGTGACGTGCGAGTCATATATTAATTCTATAGGGTTGTGGTCTGACGAGAGTTCGAATCGTGATAAGATTTAACATTTCCGAATGTCCAGGTTCTTTGTGATGAAAATATCTATCAAGTCATATGTTTTATTCATGTCTGTTGGCCAATAAGTTGGTTCCCCTGTACTTAAGTGTTTAGAGTGTGTGAACTGCATAGCGTGAAGGAGATTTTTGCATTTTTTGTTCGTTAGCCACGATCCCCACATAGTGTTTTTCGCGTTGTCATCACCGGCTGCAATGAAGCGTTGTCCAAGAGAGTTGAGGAAGTTTTTATATTCTGTGTCTGAAATATTATGCTTTGGTGGGCTATATGCACATTTATTTATTAAAACCTATATAAAAATATTTCAGCTAAAGAAACAACTTTTGAGACATATGTATGTTTAAGTACTTATTATGTTACAACGCCTTGTACGATGTCCTCTGCATGCGTGTTGTGCGCTAGTAGAAACGACATAACGATAAAAACGGATAAAGCGTAAATAGCACCAACACCTATAAAATATAATGAATAAACCGTATACTGGCCAACAATGGTGAGCGCCAGAGAATCGTTTGCAGCACTAAAGCCATTGGAGTATTGAAGCCGAAAACAAGACCAAAACTGTTTTCTTCCAAGTAGCGAGCCACTTCAGCACTGGCAACTGTTATCGTGAAACCGTAGAGAGCACCGAATAACACAAAACCAACATAGGACACGGTAATATCTGTGGTCCAGCAGCAGAGCAAAGTAGATATTGTGAGAAGTCCTATGAGATCAATAATTTGAATGTTCGTTGCTTGTATGTACATATGCTAATAAGGCTTAAGCTCGTCGTGCTTTATGCAATGTTTAATGATTATGGCTCTTCCACAGTGCGCTTTGCCATTGGGGTGGTTTGTGGTATATAGTTTGTACCCTCTAACTTGTATAAAGTGTTTGTGTGTGCAATGTGTCTACGAGATTAGGGCTATGTCAACGCTGTTGTCATAAAGAAGTATTTGTAGTTCGTCAATATGGTTTTTCTCTCCGTTTGCATTCCAAGTTATGATCCTTAATTTAGTTTCCATTTTGTTTGTCCATCTTCGATATGAGAATTGTTATGACGTGTATCATATATGTGACTTGTTGAAACAATCGTTTCATCAGGTCTTTCATCTCAGTAATATCAGTATTTATGTCAATGCGTCTGCTTGCGTATTCATTGGTTGGATTCGTGAGTTGTTCCTTCTTATTCTTTTGGCCGTTTTTGTTATTATTCTTATCATTAGCTACTTGAGCATACGATAAGCCGGTCTTAATTTTCTTTAAGTTTTGAGTCTCGATTGGAGCTACTGCTACTGTCTCAGCCGGAACTTGCGGGCTATTTCCTCTAAGGGATGGAAATCCTTTTATTTTCAATGCCTTGTATATCTGGCAACCTTTCTAGTTTGCAGTGTGTGCAGCACCGCACAATGCACATTTTACTTGAGCGTTGGCTTTAATTTTGCTGTCGATTGTTTTGTGTTTACCGGCGCATTTGACGCAGATCGGATATCTGGTGCAAAAATTTCTCGTGTGGCCTTATTTTTGACAATTTGATCATTGCGATATTATGCGTTTATGGTGTGGGGGCTCAAAAATGATTTTCGGGCAGAACAGTGTGGTTATGTTATAAATATCTTTGTTGTTTTTTTTTGTTTTTCAATTCAATGAAAAATAATGGAAGCGGTTTGTTTGTGACTTTTTGTTGTACATTGTGAATGTTTATGACTTCATGCCCTCGGTCGTGAAGTTCATTTTTTATTTCAATAATGTCAGTGGCGTGGTGCATATTGCTGAGCACTACTTTAAATCCATGTTCTTCCTTCGGTTTGAACGTGTAGTATTTCGTTCTGTGCTCTTGTAGCATCTTAATAACTGTGGAGTAACTGGTAGAATATTTTGTTTGTATTTGCACATCATTATTCTGCAGCGTTTTTAAAATGTAATTATGTTTAGTTAAATTTTTTAGACCATTGCTAAAAACATCGGAAACACTTTCCGCACCACTGTTCCCTTGACTGTAGAATTGAAGTGATTGTTGATGTAGTGATTACGAATTTTTTTGCTAACTCAATTATTTTTCATCCATTATCAAATGCTGAAATTGTTTAATAGTTTAACTGAAAACGAATTCCGCTTTGCATTACGAATTATAAGAGGTTTTAAAAATGAATTACGATTTATAAGAGGTTAAATATTTATTGTGTTACAAATAAAAATGCGAATAACGAGGGGAACAAAATGTATGGGATTTTTACGAAATAACGAAGTTTTTTCAAGGGACAGACAATTTGTTACGAATTATTGAGGTTTTCGATTTATCGGGGTACGAATTATCGTGATTCGACTGTACAACAAAAACAAATATTATTTATTATGTGATGCTTTTGTTTCCTATGAAACAGTCCAAGAGTATAGAGAGAAATAATCATCTAGAGCTATACGTAAAAATCCACTGATTTCTGCGGCATATGTCGAAAAGACTTTCTACACATTTTTCAACCTAATAGTATTAATACGGCGTCATATTCTACGACGAGGAAACATTATTTTATGTTAGGAAGATAGACCGACAAGGGTCTATCGCAAAGCCGTTTTTTATTAGACAATGGCAACACTTTTCTGACTGTTGAATTTGAGAAAATTGTTCATTGTTCATTTTCGATGTGCATCTCAAGCAAAGGAGTAGAAGATTATGATTTTATAGACAAATCTATGGAAGTGCAAAATTATTTAAATATTTCGTTAGTTATTTGTGAACAGTGAGAATAAGTCTGTACTTATTAGAAACAACGAACCAATTTTCGAATTATAACAACACAACTACCCAAAATACAAGGCACGTATGCTTCGGATGCCGACATTGTATAACTACAGAAAAAGGCTGTCCCGATTCCCAACTTAAATCCCAATAAGCATTACTAGGTTAATTTAAAGAAAACGTCGTTTAAAGGCACTCAAACCCCGAAGAGCACTTAAAACTGCGATATTAGAAGAGTGGCTTAAGATACCGATCAATTATGACCAGCAAAATTTGTTTCCCTAAATGGAAAGGTGGCTATAATACCTAAGAAATGTTAAAGGTGGCTGGACGAAAAGTTAAGTAACTAATAATATAAAGTTTTGAAGTAATAATTTTAATGTACAGACACTGATTTCTATTTGTGTAAAGAGAAATTTGACACAAAATTGAGTAAAATACGTTTTATTGTGTGCCGTTTATGTAACTCTTTTTAAATACTGTAAATAACTAAAATTTATTACAAAAATGCATAGCCAAAAAAAAATTGTTTTTGCTTAATGTCGGCAAATTGAATTTCTTTTTAATGTGTGAACTAATTTTTTAACAAACTGTTCATACACACATTCTCGTATATGCCAAAATAGAGAAAATTGCATAATCAAATAATATTAGTTTATTAAGCGAAATGTTTCGGAAGTGTATAGGTCAATTCAACAATGTAGATCATTTATCACATAATATATCAACATATAAATTCTCACGTATACGGAAGTCACCGTCTTTCATGACTTTTCGTTCACATTATTTTGTGGATCGTGATAAAAATCAAAATAATTCAATTTAACAAATAAATATAAATAAAAACAATATGTAATTACTTATTAGTTAAAGAATCATAATGAATAGCTCAACAGCTTTAATAAATTGGCTGTTCTTTATTGTTGCTATTATGGCGGCAGACGAGTACGGATTTTCGGAACAATGGTACGAATGGCGTATCAAATTGTGTTTTTTATTGTAGCTACAAACATTCGCTGAATTATAAAAATTGAAATTTCAGCATATTTTCGGGAATAAATTTTCCTGAACAGGCGTTACCTACATATATAATGAAAGTGAAACCAACGGCGCAATACTTCAAAACACAAACAGCGATATCTCCGACCACCGAAAATTCATTCGAATCCGTCATCAAGAATTTATTGGAAGCACATGACATTAATAGAGGTACGGCGTCTCATTTGCAATACCGGAACATCGGTAGAAAATCAAGTCCTATTAAATGCGGATCACACCCAGTAAATTGTCTTAATGACACTATATATTACCGCAGCTCGGATGGATCATGTAACAACTTAATCTTTCCCGAATTTGGAATGGCAGCTTTAAGGTGAAATCGACAGAGATATATGAAAGTATGCGTATAACAGACTACCATTATATTCTTTCATTTAGATATGCTCGCCTTTTGAAACCCAAATATGAAAAAACTTTTAACCCTAGCATAACCACAACCTCATTACCAAGTGCTCGTTTAATATCTCTATCTCTTTATGGAGAACAAACCTATGGTGATCAGTATCGTACAATGGCTGTCATGCAATGGGGGCAATTCGTAGCACATGACATAAGTATGTTAACAACTAAAGGGGCCCCAGGTAAGCAGTTGTATCGTATATAATATGAATTTATATTTTTATACCCAATTTATATGACTAAAATTTTAGCTGATTGTTGTGCTGTTCCCCACCACAACCTCTGCAGTGTAATACCATTAACTAGAGAAGACCCTATATCACATCACTCTGGAAAATTATGTTTAAATTTTAAGCGAAGTATTTCCGATACCGAGGCTATATGTTCTACAGGTGATTCAACGTACAATGAAAAAATATCTATAGTTACTCCTTACTTGGATTTGTCCTCCCTGTATGGAAACTCTGAATCGCAGAGTCACAAAGTACGTTTGCATAGAGGTGGTCTTCTCAAAACTACCTATCTAAATGGCCAGCATTGGATTCCAATTATTCAAAATGCAAATGATGACTGCGACAGAAAGCATGTCGAATGCTATTTGTTACCTGATAAGCGAAACCAATTTACTCCTACTATAGTGTTACTTCACACATTACTGCTGCGCGAACACAACCGCATTGCTTCTCAACTCGCCCGAATAAATCCTCACTACACAGATGAACAAATCTATCAGGAGGCGCGTAAAATAAACATTGGACAGTATCAGAAAATCTCATATTATGATTGGTTACCATTAATTATGGGTAGTCCATACGCATATGCCAATGGTCTCATATACAATGTGAATCAATCCCATGAATACACCAACGATTACGATGAAAGTGTCAATTTGGCTCCTTTAGCGGAGTATGCAATAGCCGCATTTCGCCATGCACATACTCAAATACCTGGTTGGTTCTCGTAAGTTATATTCAACAATGATGATTGTGTATTCCTAAAACTCTTTCTAACTTCGCAGGCTTGTTGCGCCTAATCGGGATTCAAATCAAACACTCCGATTAAGCGATTATTTCGATCGTCCGACTAATATTGAATTATTGTCATCAAATGATAATTTTGACGCCTTACTTCGTGGCTTGGCCACTCAATTACAGAAGCAGTCTGACTTGAATTATGACCCAGAGATAAAGCATTATTTTAACCGCCGGCAATTTGATGAATATGGATCTGACTTAAAAGCAATAGACATACAACGAGGACGTGACTTTGGTCTGCCCTCTTACAATGATCTTCGAGAGTATTGTGGACTCCCACGAGCAAAATATTGGTCACAGTTTTCTAATGAAATTTCGAATGATGTAAGCAAAGCAGCACGGGTGGTATATGTTTTAGTCAAAGTCTTTTTAAATTAATTTTTAGAAAATAATGCGACTTCAAAGACTCTACTCAATGCCAGATGATGTTGAACTTAGTGTTGGAGGGTCATTAGAGAGTCAAGTAAAAGACGCACTTTTTGGGCCTACATTTCTGTGCATTTTGAGCAAACAGTTTTTACGTACGAGAACCGGTGACAGATTCTTTTTCGAGCATGAAAATTATAATGGCGGCTTTACTCCTGGTAAGTAAATTCCAATTGATTTTGACAAAACCCATCATAGTTGCTGTTTTCAGAACAATTAGTTGAAGTCCGTAAATCAAATCTGGCCAGCATCTTTTGCAAAAATTCTAATTATCTAACCCGAATTCAGAGAAATGTATTTGTTTTTCCCAATGCAAGGTGAGTCTGAACATGAAACAAAATTCATTTAGTCGAACTTTGAATTTCCATATTTAATAACAGAAACACTCTTATAAACTGCAAGGGAGTTCAGCATATCGATCTCAACAAATGGCAAGACCGAAATTCCCACCATACGTATTAGCAATTGCAAAAACTTTAGGATTTACATAATGTGTACCTATCAAGGCCAACAGACTTTGCTTGGATAAGTCTCATGTATTTTATGCATTTTTACTGCATTAGTAATACAACGAGTCATGTGAAAGACGATATTACTTGGCGTAAAACTTTTCTAAGAAACAAAGGCCAAAAACGTTTTGTATTTATTTAAATATTTATTTATTTATTCTTGATCATACTTAAAATATATTACTCAAGTTTTAATTGAAGAGTATCTTAATCTTAAACAATTCATTTTAATTCATCCATCTCGAAGGTTATGTAAACTATTCTGACCCATATATTATCCATATTATGATACGTTCTTTAAAGTGAACTTGATTTTTCTAATCATTTTATCTTCCATTAACCATCTAATCCTTAACAACAATGATAAACTCATTTCAAACCGCTACCAAACTAATGCAAGTAACTTAAATAACGTCACTATTGCAAGTTCATAAGCTGCATTCTGCAGCATGATAACTTTTTTTATTAGCATCGCCACTGTGGACATACATGCAGTGTTGTATGCAGGGAAAAGTCCAACCCAAATACATATTTATGACTCTGTTAAATTGCAATTTAAGGTATATTACGATCAAATGCAGGTCCACCAGCCACAGTATTGAAAATTATAGCTACGTCAGTTCTCTTCGCATCATTGTATCCGCTCAATTCTGATTCATGATGATGATTCAAGACGGTAATGAGCATTTAAATTTTGTACTTCGTATCTCATAGAAGAAAATTAAAACACAACGATTGTATCGATTCAAATTTTCAGGAACTTCTATTGACTCATTGTATTGACTCGTATTACGCTTTCGGAATGCAAACATTGGTGTAATTCTATAAGAATACTGACGTGGGGCGGTTATGCCGCAGCGTAGGTTATTTACATAGTTGGGGATCTTATGTTTAGAAGGTCATTAGTGTGGAGTTTCTTCAGCCGCCAACGCGTCACGACAATAGTGAGATCCTTGGACAAACTGTTTGGATGGATTGCCGCCTCTGGTGATAGCGACTGTAGTTTTACACGTTAAATATAATATTTGGTTGTGTAATATAACATTTGCAGTTGGCACTATTGTCAACTTCACCAGAGGATTACTTTTGAAATTTCCGTTGCTTTTTGTTTTTTTTTTGTCGAAAATGTACTCTTAGAAAAAATTCAGAAATTTTGTTTTATTAAATTTTTTTTTTTCATAATTATATTATAAGATTTATCGCAGTAAACTGCATAACACATTTGTCGGATTAAAAAAAAAATGACGTGAAAAAAAAATTAAAAACGATGCAAATTGCGCCGAAACATTGCCTACATATAGAAGGCTGATTCCTTCTTAGGGGGTGTAGCCTCTTCAGTCTACGCCTTGTTGAGATACGGGTGAGGGAGGACGCCAGCGGATTTGGGTGGGATAAAAGCCTGTAGTGATAGCGGCAGCTCAGAGAATTAATCACCTCCATAACAGTTGGCACGGCAAGATCCCTATGCAACGTGGTGTTGCGGACGTACCAAGGGGCGCCCGTAAATCTTCTGAGAGCCTTGCTCTGACAAGCCTGCTCTCTTTTGATGTTGTAGGCAGCAGTAGTGCCCCAAATTTGTATGGCGTAGCGCCAAGCACGTGCCACTACTTGCAGATATATGAGCCTTTTATTAGTTAAAGTTAACTTATTCGATGGGCGGAGGAGCCCCTCCAGTTTCTTGAGCTTTTGGTAGAAGCGCGCTGTAACTACCTTAATGTGTGCACGCCTGGTAAGACGCTTATCCAGGATCAGACCGAGATACCGGATTTGCTCCATTTGCGGAATGATGCTTGTGTTGTAAGTCACAACCGGACAGATGCCTTGTCTTAATGTGAAGGTGCAGTGAGCTGATTTCTCAGAGTTTATGGCTATATTCCAGCGCCTTGCCCATGAGTGGAATCTATCTAGGTAGCTGGACAATTTCTACGCAGCTTTGTTCAGAGAGAAGAAAAATATCAATGTTATTTTGCGTAAATTCGTTTTGTCGGCTTCCATTGTTTCAGGTTCAATCGGTACGTCATGTTTCATTCATAGCTTGTGTTTTCTACCCTTGCTTAATTTCACTTAATATTTTTAGTCAACGCATTTAGGAATCTCAAATGGTCTTGTTTCACCGCACACATGAAATTTGAAATTGGTTAAATTTCCCGGAACATAGGCGAAGGGCCAGGGTCTTTCTTTACTGAGATTGATGTCAAAGTGAAACTTGTATTCGGCACTGAGCTTGAATTGACGAACCTCTGTACGTATGTTCTTATGGGAATTCCCACAGGGAATTTTTAAATAGTTGAATCATTTTGTGAATGGTAATACTTCCGATTATGCTTGCTCCTTTTCTCCATTCTCCAGAGCACACTCGCACACTCGTTATATTTATTTAAATAGTTAGAAATAAAGGTCTGTTAAAAGCTTTAAAGATGACCTAATGAGGAAGTATTAAATTGAGACCGAAATACCTGTCACTAAGACAGCAACACTGCCTCTACTCCAGTGCCATGTACTTTAAAGGGGCTGGATACTCGTAAATATGTTTTTATTTCCAGGTTGGATAAGGAGACAACCTGTGACGACGTTGCACGCTATAAGTTATCAAAAGCATGCAACCTTTCGAATATTAATATTCACAAATTGAATTTTGCTAGCCCTAGAGAAGGCTCTTCTTTCAAACTTTCAGTTTCCATGGAAGTATTTTCTGTCATTTGTGACACTACATTCTGGCCTGCCCATATGCTGGTCCATGAGTTCATTCCTAGAAAAAAATCTAGGGCTTTGCAGGTTACCTTACCAGTCACTACTTCAGCTTCATCTTCTGCTCCTTCAAAATCTCCAAAAAACTAAGTCTACATTTTCAAAATGTTAGAGGGCTAAATTCTAAACTTTCTTCGTTTTATCTTAGAAGTTTTTCTTTCAGTTCTGACATTATTGTTTTCGTTGAGACTTGGCTTCGCCCTGATGTTCTCAACTCTGAAATTTTCAATAACTCTTACGCTACGTTTCGTAAAGATCGTTATGGCCGCGTAGGTGGTGGAGTCTTAATCTCTGTTCTTTCATCTTTTTCGTCAGAACTGGTCTCTCTTGACGATACTGAAAACATTGAATTTATCTGCGTCAAAATTTCATTCCCAAATTATAAAGTTTTTATTACTTGCTCATATATCCCTCCTTCATCGTGCAACTCAGTCTAATTAGCTTAAGCGAAGGCTATTCAGAATGTATTAAACCTCATTAATGACTCTGATATTTTGCTTGTTTTGGGTGATTTTAATCTTCCATCTATTAATTGGATTCCTTTTAGTGACTCCAATATCGTTCTTCCTTCTGTTTGCAGCGATTTCGTTGATTTATTGCTGGATCTCTCTCTCCAGCAAATAAACCACATTTCCAACATCAAACATCGTATGGTAGACCTAGTGTTTTCTAACTGCCATGAAAATACCTCACTGTCGGGATCCTCTTCATTGTCAATTCCAGAAGATACCTATCATCCCACTCTTGAGGTGACACTAACTCTTAACCAACTTCTGTATGCATCTGATTCAACTTGTGCTAAGCCAAGACAAGCTTTTAATTTTAAACATACTAATTTCAATCGTCTTAACTAATTGCTTGCTTCCACGGATTGGTGAATATTAAGTTCTTCTTCTGATATTGATACTGCCGTGCGGTTTTTCAACACGACTATGCTGGATTATGTCAATAAATGTGTGCCTAATGTGCATGTTACTAACGATTCTAAGCATCCGCCTTGGTTTTGTATAAATTTGCTCCGTTTAAAAAATATTAGGAATCGGTTGTTTAAAAAATACAAACGCTCTTGTTCCGCAATTGATTATGCGAATTATGCCGTGGCTCGTAGTAAATTTAACATTTCTAATCAATCTTGATATAATAGATATTTGCGCAAAGTAAAAACTAATATTAACCAAGATCCCAAAAAGTTATTGCCAACTTCTATGGAGGTTAGTGGAGTTGTAAATAGCTCTGATGATGGGATAGCGAACCTTTTTGCTAAATTTTTCCAGGGCACCTACTCTAATAGTGCCTGTGGAAATAGTTCTTCTTACCCTTACCTTATTTAATTTATCCCTTATTACTTCGTCTACGCCAAGTGGTTGGAAAGAATCCTATATAATTTCCTTATTTAAAAAGGGTAGTAAGTCTGATATATCGAACTACAGAGTTATTGCCAAGCTGTGTGCAATTCCTAAGTTGTTTGAGCAGATTATCACTGATCATCTACAGTTCTATATTCGCCCAATGTTGAGTATATCTCAGCATGGTTTTGTAAAGAACCGTTCAACGGTAACCAATCTGTTGGAATTTACTTCTATTGTAAATCACAATTTCTTGGTAGGTAGCCAAACTTATGTTATCTACACCGACTTAAGTAAAGCTTTCGATACTGTATCGCATGCTTTGCTCATAACTAAACTCAAAGCTTTTGGTTTCCCTTCTCCATTGATCCGATGGCTGGCATCTTACCTTGATCATTGCACTCAAAGGGTACTTTTTAAGTCTTCAATATCTAGGTCTTTAAAGGTAACCTCAGGTGTTCCCCAAGGCATTCATTTGAGGCCTTTGCTTTTCAACATCTTCATTAATGATCTGCCTACCGTCATCAAAACACTCTCAGATTTTAATGTATATAGATGATGTAAAACTATGTTTCCGCCTTAATAACCCTTCTCACGGGATTTTCCTTCAGAGTGACATAGACTCTTTATCTCGTTAGTGTTCCAAAAACTATTTAATCCTCAATGTCAATAAATGCAAAGTTATGTCCTTTTTTCGAGGAGACCTTATTTTAAATTCTTATTACATTAACTCAAATAGTTTAGATCGTATTTCCCAGTTTAACAACCTTGGTAGTTTGATGGACTCGAAGTTGCATTTCGGTACCCACATTTCCACTTCGGTCTCTAATGCTAGAGGTATCCTTGGCTATATTAAACGCTGGTCTAAGGAATTTTGATGAGCCGTATACTACCAAAGTACTATACACTTCACTGGTAAGACCTATTCTGGAGTATGAGTCTTGTGTCTGGGATCCTCAATATCAGATGTATATTGATCGCATTGAGTCGGTGCAAAAGCAATTTCTACTTTTTGCTCTCAAAAACTTGCACTGGGATCCTAATGCTTGCCTACCATCTTATCGGTGTCGTCTCTCAGTACACTTTGGTGTACCAGCACATCCAACTAGAAACTATTCTCCTATTAGTCTTCTCTTTTGTAGAACTTCTTATTTCTTTTCAAATAAATATTTCAATACCCACTTTGCGTGTGATGCTCCTCCCACCTCTTCTTATGTTATAAAGACTAAATTGTTGGCGTCGTTGAATTAATGCATAACATACTTTCTAAACTTGTAACCTGCCTTTTTTCTAATTGTTTGAATCGCCTATGTTATTGTAGGTATAGCATTCTAAATTGAATCTTGGGTTTAGTTTAATTTTGCATGCTTATTTGTTAGAGGATGATGATTTTTTTATCTGTAGCCAAATATTTAGTACGTAGACATTAGCTTTGGTATCGCATAATCACCAAAGATATTAGCAATTAAGACCAGCTGAGCAAAGTCTATGTGGCTGGGTAAATTTTGATGCCAGTTCGGCCTGCCCGATATGAGATCAGTGTGTGGTCACTGCGTACCCACTAAGTCAATGTAAAAAAAAAACTCTAGTCACTTGGAACAGCTACGGATGAGTACAATTTGGCCATGTGGCCGTTTCTTAAACAGCTTACACACATTTTGTTGTTCTGTACACACTGAAATTGTTCCTGTACAGATTTAGTTTGGAAACTTTCGCACTTGTAAATTCGATGATTTCTTTTTTTACAGAAAGCGAAATTCGTTGTTTTTTGTTTGTATGATGTTACACAAGTCTTGTGTTTCTCAAACACTCCGATAGCCTCTAACGATAGGAAACGTTGCTCCAAAAACACGAAAAATTGGGAAAGTGGCTGTAGTTCTCTGGAATTCTTAACTGATTGTTTCGTCAGCAAGTATAATAACAAATGATCAGTAGTGTCTATTAACGGCATCGTGTCACCCGTTCTGCTACTACTGAGTTGACGATCAGTGATCCAAGAACTTCTTCGTGAGAGGTTGAAGCTATACCTTATTTTCCGGAGTTAAAGTTGCTGCAAAAAATATTGTGGTGTCCTTTGAAGTCAGCGACATATGTTCACGGTCGACAAATTTTTTTTTTTAGAAATTCTGCATACTGAGTCCCCAAAGTAGAAATTTTTCCCAGCTTGCGTTCTAGGGCCTTGAGGCAACGAGACGAACGGAATACGGCCGAAGGCAAGTCGGGTGCAGGTTTGCTTGAAGAGGCGCTCGCAAACATTGTTCTCATCAGAGCTAGAAGGCGATAAGCCGCAACAATTGTCGATCTCCCAAGACTGTCTGACCAAAAAGACAAAGGATCTGTGTTTTCCTAAAGGCAGGCCTTGGCTGCCGATATATCCTAGGATAGCCTCTACCCAGCCAAGTTTTCTCCAGCGGCGGTAAGTAGTCTGAGGTGCGAATTTGCCCAATGCAAATGAGCTCGAAGAATAAACCCGCTTCGAAGAGTAGATCAATCATTTGAGATTTACAGAAAAAATGATCAGCAAGCGCAATATTTTTAGGTTGTTCCACACTGCCGCATCCAAGTCGAAATACGGCTGTTATCAGTTATGCTACTGCCGTAAATGAAGCGCGATAGCTTCCATCTTGTGATTGAACGTGAACGTCTACTGAATTGTCGAAAGATAAAGATGATTCTATAATGTCTGGTATCTAAATGCTGATACATTGAGGTTTCAATAGAAGCTTACTTGAAAGACTGGAAGAAATGAAATTCACCTGCGTTGAAGAGTCGAGCAAAGCACGACATGGCAAATAGAGCATGAGCTCTTGACATAAACTCTGGTCGTAGTAGGCAACACGTAATCGCCATTTGAGACTCTAGGAGGAGGCTGTCAATGCGTCGTTGAGATGTGAGCAGATGAGGATTGTATTTGAACTGTGCTTAAAGTCATCGGTTCGAGAGCAATTGAGACGAGACTACTCGTACTTGAATCAATGTGCAGCAATGAGTGGCAATGCTTGCAGGGCCCAGCTTTAGAATGTTGCAAGCTGTGGCCCTTTGGAAGACAATTTATGCAAAGGTGCAATCTCTTCACTTCCTTATATGTTAAATTCTGAGACTAATTAGAGAGCGTGGACATTTGGGAAGCTTGGATATCTTGGGCGTCACAGAAAATACATAATGGAGATGGTTGATTAGCAGACTTAACAAGAGTGCTTCGCTTAGATTTATTAAATTGATTTCCCACTTGGTGGCCAGGTGCTTTGTTCACTGTGGCGCTTTCCATAATTTCGAGCGAATGACATTTTTTCTCTAGGAACGAGGCCATATCATTTGGGCAGCTTTCCGAATTGAAGAGCTCCCTCCGACCTTTCGTGAGTTGTATTATCCAACTTACACACATCTGAGGTGAATCAGCAGCCCATCTGCGATATCATCAACTGTTGCTGTAGTATTCAATGCTCGTAAGTGCGAGTTCATTTTGTCGCTTAGCTCGCGCAGGCTAGCTGTGAATAAATTTTTTATCACAACGGTTTGTAAGTAATTCCAACGCTTTGTCGTAATTGATATCGGTTGGTTCTAGCGCTCGAATAGTATTGAGCGCGGATCCATCCAAGCACGCACGAAGGTGCTGGAATTTTTTAACCTTACTTAGCTCTTGACCGTTAACAAAAATGCCATAAAAATCTGGCCAGTCCATGAAAGGGCCTGCGAATCATGGTAATTGTAAGTCAAGAAGCCGAGACCGGCGCGTTTGGCAGTGGGATGATGAACTTGTTGTGAACTATGTTTTTTCTGTTTGTCTGCTAGTCAAGGTAGAAATAGCTATATTCAACTTCGAGTTTTATATATATACATAGCGCAAAAATAGGTATAATAAATTTATTTTAAACTAATTTGAGTTATTTATTTAGTTTTATTAAAGAAAACAATTTTTACTAGGAGGTAGGAATCTTCATAGAAACTAGCAGCCCGTACTGTTAGCCTGCACGATTCGCCGGCTAAGTAGCCCAACAAGAACTCTGGCTGCATAGGCTTCTTGATTGAAGAGAATACGTACTAAACCTACCCCTCCCATTGAGCAGGCTCCTAATATTATTATTTAAAAAAATGTATTATATTAAAAAAACCTGACCTTACCCACCAAGTTATTTTTCCATCGATATTGCCCGTTCTTTGTTTTTTTGCGCATGGAATAAAATCTAAGTCAACGCAATCAGCTCCCGGTTTCCTTCCATATTTGCATCCTTCTGGCTTGAGCTTGGCTTCCCACAATATCAATATAATCAAAATAAAAGTGGGTGACGGCAATCAAAACAACCAAAACAAAGGTTATATACAGAAATTCCTTTTCAAGCTAATTCGCGCCAAGAATTCGCGTTCAGTAATTAGCAGAATGACGTTGCTAAGCTGCGGCCTGCGCTGCTACTTCGATGTTAATAGCAGAAAAGTAATATATTCTTATAGGTTCTACTTATTTGAAAAAAGCATAAAAAGCTTTTGAGAGAAATGTAACCTCTATATGAATAAGTTCTCTCTGGAGCTACCACTTAAAGCAGTGGTATACATACGTAATATTTTCAACGCTATAATTAGACTAAATTACTTTCCTAAAGTGTGAAAAGTAGCCGAAGTCATTGCATCTCCAAAGCCTGTTAACGATGCATATAATCCATCTTCACATAGACCAGTTATACTCCTTCCAGTGCTTTCAAAAATATTCGAGAAGCACTGTGCCAGCGACTTTCACCTATCAAAGAACCCAAACACATAATATCTGACCACCAATTTGGCTTTCGACGAAATAACTCGAACTTACAACAAGTCCATCGTGTGACTCATAAGGTTTTATTCGAGCTTGACGACAAAAAATTCTGCATAGAAGTTTTTCTAGATGTAGAAAATGCATTCGGGAAAGTCTGGCATAAAAGACTAATCAGTAAACTGCGCAATATATTCCCGCATAACCTTCTATAGATGTTGATATGCTATATCACAGAAAGACATTTGAGTTAAGTACTCAGACGAATATTCCACATTAAGAAAAATCAAAACAAGTGTACCACAAGGAAGTAAACTGGGACCATTATTATACACTATCTTTACAGCAGGCATACCAACACCAAATGATCAGGCCTAAATAGCGACATTTGCTGGTAACACTATAATACTTAGAGCACATAGGCAAGTAAACACAGCAACATGCAAACTGCCACAACATCTGGATACTACGGAAAAGTGGAAAATAAAAGTAAACAACATCAAGACAGTACAGGTTATATATACAACTAAAACTAAGTTCACATCACCTTGTACAATGATGCTCCTTGACGTAGTTGACATAAAAATGGAAATCAGCCAAATACCTATGGTAACATATTGATAACAAACTCAACTGGAAACCCCACACACTTAGAAAACGAGATCAAATCAAACTGAGGATTAATCAATTATATTGGCTGCTCAACTCAAAATTATCATTAGAAAATTAACTACTGATTTACAAAGCTATTATAAAACCAATCTGGACGTACGGAGCTCAAATTTGGGTGACGGCCACTGTTTGGTCATGCGCTCCGCCCAACAAACGTAGGATTAATTAAGCATTATATTAACTTAGTATTAACTTAGCATTAACATATCGTCGACATACTCTCGAACCGAGTGCTCATTCGAAGTAGTTGCTGCCTTATTCTCCAAACAAAATCAACGGTATTATACAACTAAATTGTACAACTCAAGAGCAGCAAAAAATAAGCGTCAACTTAAGATCATTAGTGATGCGATTAAAGCATCAGTTTTGAACAAAATGCCGCGCTTAAAGCAAACAGGTGCAAAGTCATTATCTGACAAAAGTGTGTTCTCCAACTATTTTCGCCCTCTCCAAACGCCCTCTCCATGATGGATGACGATGAAGACGAAGATGATTTAGTTCTAGATGACATCGAGCAATTACCGAGAAATATCCACTACTCCTGCTAAAGTCAAGGTACCACCAATCAGCATTCTTAAGAGAACCTCTTAAGTTTAAGTCCAAGTCATCATTAAAGAGTTGTCATGTCAATACTTTATGTGCCCGCTGCGCTGAACAACAGCATACTTCTTCGTGCACAGCCTCTGATGTGTTCCAATGTGCAAACTGTAAAGGTGATCACCGCTGCACTGATCCATCGTGCCCGGGTCGCGCTTCTTATATTGCTGTACTGAAAAAAAGATCACCAAATTAAAAATAGGCGACCAAACGCAACAACAACACGTAAAGTCAAATCATGACTCCAGCATCTGTCTCACTTTGGCTCAACCAGCTGTGTACTAAAGTTTCAAGCACGCTCTTCTCAGTTACGGGTTAAAAGAGCCCACAGCTCAAGCAACAAATGATCTCTTCACAATAGAGGAAATCACCGCGATCATAACTGAGCTACTTGAGAAACTGAGTCGTTGTTCTAGTAAGAGTGAACAGTTTACTGTAATTACTCAACTAACTATTAAGTATGTCTATACTAGCAAATAAGAAAGATAACTTATCAATATTTATTATGGCATAGAATGCGCATGCCCTTCGCAATAAGACATTTGAACTCTTAAATTTTATAATTCAAAACAGTATCGATATTTGCCTACTCAGTAAAAGGTGGAGATCGTCTCACTCTTCCTGATTACACCATATACAGATCTGACCGATATTAGGCACTACTATTAGGCACATGCAGCTTGTTAACATTAATACTCATCTAATAGAAAATGTTTAATTGGAGTACACATAAATTCTGATGCAGTGAATTCTTTTAAAATTTATGCAGCCCATTTTCCTGGGACATCTGAAAAATGCCTATAATAAATATATATATTTATATAATATATATATAAATGGCTATACGCCTCTTGTAACTTCCAGTGATAGTAACCACAAAAAAGTTATGTTCAAGTCCGACTTGCTAAAGTTTTCGCGCATAGACGGAAGATACATCATAGGCGCCGACTTAAACTGCAGGAATCTTGCATTTAATTGTTCTATCGCGAACTGTTGAGGCAGTTCTTTGCAAGAGTTATCCTCTCATGGAAGGTTTGTCATAGTATATCCAAACGATCCCACTTATATACCAGCGAATCATGTAGCTCATCCGTCTACCTTAGATTTGTTTATCACCAACTCTCCTCAACGCCTTGCTGAACCGATTGTCTGCAACGTTTTATCTTCTGACAACCTTCCAGTTTTCTGCAAGTTAACTTCCCACACTAATAATGCGACTGAATCATATCTGCAGTTTGACAAAGCCGATTGGACTAAGTTTAAGTACTTCTTTTCAATTCTTCTCAGAGAAGGATGCACATTCCAAAAGATCCTCTCGCTACAACCGATATGATTGACAAATTGGTAGACAATATAAAATCAGATGTTATCGGTGCTATGAACCTTGCTGTTCCTAGAAAGCCAAAGTAGCAGCGCATCTTTAAGCTGTCTGCATTCATTAATGAGTTAACGAAAATCAAGAACGATACATAAAAACAGTGGATACGAACAAAGCAACCAATTTTAAAAGCTAGGTTAAATCACCTTAACCGTGTTATTAAACTAAAAATTTTCTAACACAACAACGTTAGTTGGAACTCTAAACTTGCAAATTTGGGAACTAATAATAATTCATCTTCAGCTTTCGCTACAATGATCAAAACATTACAACTAGAGAACAAAAAGTTAATATCATAGCTGAACTTTTTGAAAAAAAGCACCACCTGACTGAATCGCTATCCGATGCAAATACTGTCGCACTAGTGGAAAATTCCATTAGAGTTCTAGAAGATGATGTTAACACTAATTTCCCTCGATGAAATTCAGGAAGTGATTCGTTCTCTCAAGAAGAAAAAAGCTCCTGGGTCAGACCAAATACCCAATGCGTGTCTTGCTAATCTTCCTAAAATAATTTTAGCCTACCTTGAGCGAATTCTAAATCTAAGCGCTAAACTAGGATATTTTCCAATTGCTTGGAAAGTCGCTAAAATTGTGGCTATACCAAAGCTGGGCAAACATCCTGAATCACCAATAAACTAACGTCCAATCACTTAGTTGTGTGGTTTCTCTAAAATATTTGAGCGTATATCGAAAGCTCGTTTTAATCTGTTTTTAGCAGCCAACAACATCCTGCCTCCGGTTCAGTTTGGATTTAGGGCTAATTTTAGTTGCATTCATTAACTAAAAAAACGTACAAACTTTGTAAAAACGGAAATCAGCAGAAAACACTCGGTAGGTATGATAACCGTATACATTCAAGCAGCCTTCGACACGGTATGGCACGGTGGCCTAATTCACAAATTAGTAATCACCCAAATTCCAGTATATATAATCAAGCGGATTCGAAGTTACTTATGTGATATTTTAGCGTTGTTATTGACGGCGCGGAATCCGTTAGAAAAACATATTTGCGCAGGTGTGCCGCAGGGTTCCGTTCTAGGCCCTACCTTATACGACATACACACACATGATATACCAACTTTCGAAAAATGTGTTGCTTCAGTATTCGCAGATGACACTGCAGTTTACTGCTCAGGCGATGTTTATAACGACATTCATTCTAAATTACAGGAAGCATTATACAACTTTCTAATTATTTAAGACGTTGGAAGATTCAACTGAGCGCAAGTAAGACTAAAGCCATTTTCTTTTAAAAAAAGCGAAAGGCCTGTTTTATACCGCACACCAACCTAATAGTTAATGATGAAAATATCCACTGGGAGAACAAACTTAGATACCTTGGGGTCTATCTTGATAATAAACTCATCTACAAGCAACATGTTGACATAACTCTTGCAAAAGTAAATAAAACGATCCGTATACTATATCCATTTATCAACCGTAGATCTAAGCTATCTGTGCCCATACCCACCAATCTAAGATGGAAATCGCTCAAAACAAACTATTAAAAATGATTCTAGATCTACCTTTCTACTACCCAACATCACAACTTCATGAAGTAGCAGGTGTTAAGATGATCAGTGTGAAAACCTCTCTAGCAAATACTACGTTTAATCTGAGAAAACCTCATTTTGCACTAAACTTGTGCTGACCAGTACTTCTCTACACTAACTCCTAAGTTAGTATATTCAAGTAACGGTAAAGCAAATGTTTATGTTATTCAATCTAAATTATGAATTACAGTATTAAGTATCAGCTGTAAAGTTACTAATGTAACTAAACACTGTATAAATAAATATTACACCACACTAGCTTAAGTGACACTTTATATCGTAATAATGAAGAATACATAAAAAAAAAAATAATTCTGTCGTTTGGTACGGTAGGCTCACTATTCATAAATTAGCCGACCTTATGCCGAAATGTACGCAAAATTTGTTGTTTTATAGTTGTATTTAGTTGTCATGTCCTCTTTTAAGAATTCTAATAGATGCATTTCGCGATTTTTGTATATTAAAATTTGTATTGCTGCATAATCGCTGTCGTAGTCGAAGGGTTTTAAGCAATTAATTGTGTTATTTTCCTTTTTCACGCAGATTCTTGCGTCAACTAGGCATATGTCTAAATAAGAATTAGCTTTGAGATATGATGGCAAGGATGAAGCCCTTGCCATCATATCATATCATATTGAAGCCCTTCATCGCCGCAGCGATGAAGCTACGCTGTAATTACGGCGATCAAACAAAACGAAAACAACACAAAAGACAAAAACGGTAAAAAAACAACTACTGATAGGAGCACGTTCGCTAACTGTGCTGACAGCAGTCTCTCGTCTGCCGTCTTGCCCGTCCCCGATATTCCCTTCTCCAACGACATTCCAAATAATTCAACTTCTAATCTAACAACAAATTTCTCCGCAACAAACACATATGAACCAGCAACTGGAAACACACATACTAACAAACTCACTCAACATAATCTCCCATCCTCATCACTCCGACGAGTCAATGTCACATGAATTAAAATAATATTAAGTGAATTAAAATAATAATAATAACACATTTGTCGGATTAAAAAAATAATGACGTGAAAAAAATAATTTGACTTAGACTAAATTAAAAATGATGCTAATTGCGCCGAAAAGGCAATGACATAGGCTGATTCCTTCTTAGGGGGAGATCATGCGGGTTAAGCCTCTTCAGTCTAAGCCTTGTTCAATCAAAATTTTATTAAATACAAATTAACACTTGAAGACATATAATTCTGTCCTTTGCTTCTTATGGTAATTAAAGTTATTCAATGGAATTTAATAGGTTATCTAAATAAATTCGACGAGTTAAGCATTTTAATAAATAATTATAGCCCAGATATTATATGTCTTCAGGAAACACACTTACTCTACAATGCTAAAAACATAATTTGCACAAAACAATATTTCGGGTACTTTACCAATCTACCAGTTAATTTATCAGCAAAGCAAGGGGTAGGGTTTCTTATCAGAAAGCACCTGCCGCACACTTCACTCCCCACCATTCCCAACTCCAATATTTTGCATATGTCTATCCAATTAAACTTTAACCAAAAATTAGCAATTGTTAACGGGTACATTCCACCAGAACAATCGTTTTCTTGTATCGATTTACTTTTTATTTTAAATAATACGAGATCTCCATTTATGCTAATGGCTGATTTAATAAATTAATTTTCTTGGGGCTCCAGTTGTACAAACGCCAGAGGGAAAAAAGTTATGGAAGCAGTTGCTACATCCAACGCGCTTCTAAACAATGGCTCTACAACACAGTTTTCCATCCAAAAAACATTTACTCACTTTGACCTTACATTCATTTCCCCGTCTCTTTACCTTCTCTGCAAATGGGATGTCTTATCCGACCTACACAATATCGACCATTATCCCATAGCTACGACTCTACTCCAACAGGTTAGACTTGAAAAAGCCATATTTTCTCTTAAGACTGATGCTAACCTCCTATCATACAAAAGAGCCAACGCCTATTTCAAACGTGCCGTTAAAGAGTCCAAGCAGGGGAGCCTTAGTGCATTTACATCCGTGCTCTCCTACTACCATAATTTATATAATGGAATTCCGCAAGGTTCGCCGTTATCCGTAGTTTTATTTATTATTGCATTTTATCAAATTAATAAAATAATTTTGGATCATAGACATGTAAGGCGTATAATGTACGCAGATGATGCCTTAATTGTTAGCAAAATTACGGACCTTATTAAGCTTAATACTATTTTAAATAATGTATTGGATGATATTTATAACTTGGGACTGGGCTCTGGTACAACCCTTTCCCCTATCAAATGTAAGATTCTCCACATCTGCAAAAAAAATCCGTTATAAATATCCTATTTTAAACTTTAATAATTTTAACATAGAGTGCGTTGAGGCCCTTAGGGTGTTTGGTGTTTACTTTGACAAGAGAATGGCCTTCAAAAAGCACCGTTTATATTTAAGAGATAGCCTTGAAAAAAAAACTTTATGTAATAAAATTCCCTAGCCTGGTCACGACAGTGCGTTCCGTGCCAGCGCCCAAAAATTCATCGACACACATGCAGTCCTCTTAACAAAATTGAAGTTCCTGACAATCGCTTCGACCATATCCACTTAGATTTAATTGAGCTACCATGTGTCAACGGGCTACGCTAATGCCTGACTATATATAAATTATAGGAGCTGAAAGAATTGAAACTACAACGTATCACCCCCAATCTAATGGCATGGTGGAGAGATGGCATCGCACACTTAAAGCAGCGCTCATGTGCAACACATACGTTCCTTGGCCAGAGCTTCTACCGACAGTTTTACTGGGACTACGCACATTTTTCAAGTCAGACTTACAATCGTCGCCTGCAGAAATGCTTTTTGTCATGCCTCTACGTATTCCTAACGATTTTTTCACATCGAGAAACACAGTAATTCCTGTCGACCAGTACCACTGCATTGAAAGGCTTCGTAAAATAATACGCACAGTGAAGACAGCTCCAGCGGCGCATCACAGAAAACCACAAGTGTTTTGTGCGAAAGAGCTACAAACCTGCAGGCACGTTTTCAAATTAGTGGCGGTTGTAAAGAAACCTCTCGAGCAACCATACACCGGCCCGTACAAAATAGTTCGACGAATAGACGACAAGGTCTACATAATCGACAAAAACGGGGAGGATAAGGCCATCTCAGTTGATCTACTCAAGCCTGCATTCCTTGGCAACGTAGATACTCCAGACGGCGAACATGTGTCAACTAGTCCATCACCAGGCAGGGAAGTTCCAGAGCCAATGCCGCCAGCAACAACATAGCCTTCACAGGAATGTCACTGAAAGGGGAGTAAATGTGGCAACCGAATTAAAAGGGGCTGAGTCGAATCTGGCAACACTGCATTGGCGCAAGCAAACGTTAATACTGAGACGAATATTATAACCAAGAGTACTGATTTTTGTTCTAGCGTATAAGACGCAATTATACTTTGTGAGTAAATGTTAATAAAATAAACGTTGAAACCAAGTTGAATCCAAGTTCGCTACTACATATATATAAAATTACGTTTTTTTAAATTAGATAGTCAAATTCAACATTCACTGTTCATTTAAACTTAGCAATACATATATTGATTTTTATTTCCATGATTAATTTTTGTTTTTTTTTTTTGTTTTTATATTTAAGTTTTCTGTTATTATTAGAACAACTTCAATTAAATTGTATATACAAAAATTAACAAAACAACTTAAATTATAAGTGGGGATATAGTATAGTGTATTAAAAGGATATATTACGTTAGCCGACTATCCAAATACACACCCAGGTATTTGTAACCTGAATGGTGTTCCAGCAGCTGGTTTTCAATGAAAACTCCAGGCCAGAAATCCGGCCGTAAGGCGTACGTCACATTGGCACAGTTGTTTTTGTTAATGCAAATGTTCCAACGTCGTGTCCAGTTTTCAAAAATATGCAGGTATTGCTGCAGTGAGTTCTTAGTTTCGTAAATGCCCTTGTTTCTGACGAGGATGGCTGTATAATTTGCAAACGTGGCAATGATAAGATCCAGAGGATTCTCCAGTGGTATTACTGACCAACTCAGTGGGCATGTCGTGCGTGAACAGGGTATAGAGTGTAGGCCCCAAAACGCTACCCTGGGGGACACCTTCGCAAATAGCCTTGATGCTAGACTCCACACCATCCGGTACCACTGATACGCTCCTTTTCTCAAGGTATCTGCGCACGATTAACCATAGTTGAGGCGGCAAGAGATTCTTGGTCTTACTGAGACCGTCGTGCCAAACTCGGTCGAAGGTCTGCTTTATGTCAAGATACGCTGCCACCACGTAATCTTTAGCCTCAAATCCTTCGAGAATAAAGTTAACCACCCTATTCAGCTGCTCAGGAGTTCCATTGGACTTACGAAAGCCAAATTATCAGAGGAGAGTTGATACTCAGTCCTGATAGACAACTCGTCTGAACCCAGCCTATTATAAATGAAAAAAATAGCGCTGGGTGTGTGTCTTTGGGTGTACAGGAAATGAGTCGCTTGACCAGTTGCCAGGATTTGAGCTGTTGAGTTTTGCACAACTTCCTGTAAGCAGCTACCCCTTGTATCCACTCTAAATTTACCCCAGAATCTGCTTTTGGCGTTAAAGTCTCCTCCTATGAGAAACATTCTTCCAAGATTGTTTAAAAGATCTTCGAAGTCTACAGATGACCAATTAAGATGCGGAGGTAGATATAATGCAGAGACTATTAACTCGCCATTACTGGTTGAAATCTGGATGATGGCCATCTGTAATTTCACTGTTCTCACTAGCTCTTGTAAAGAATAGCAAATTTCTTGCTTAATAAGCACAGCCGCTTCTCCTCTAGGCCTGTTGCTAGGATGGTCTGACTTGTGAATGTTGTAGCTAGGTATAAAGATCTGGACTCCAGTTTGCAGCCATATTCAGTGAAGAGTAACACATCAATGTTATCAATGTTACAATGTGTTATGGTGGTAAGTAAATGCTTAAGATCCTCAACATGCTCATAAATTCCATGAGCATTCCACAATCCAAGGCTGAGTGGACGGGACATCATTTACGGGCATTCACGAAATTGAGGCATAATTGTTTGAGGAACTGATTGCTCTCCTTCAGTTCATTAAACATTAATGTAATTGTGTCAACTTTAGCTGTGAGGGCTGTTATTGCAGCTTGTAACCTGCTATTGCTGCCAGGGGTCTGTGGCGATTGCTGTAGATGCACAGCTCTGTTGTTAACATTGCATGGTCTCTTCGGAGGATTAGTTATATGCAAACCAGCACATAGTGCACATGAGGTGTCCCCCTTGACCATTACCGCCGGGACGTAACTCACTCTTCTCATAGAATCTTCCCTCTTCCTGCCATGCGCCGATATTGATATATTGGGTTTTAGGCTGTTTAATTTCTTTTTGAAAACTCGGCAGACCTTACTCCAAGCAGCATGTTTCTCGCAACAATTTATGCAGCAAAGGTCCTCCACAGCCAAATTTTTCCACAAATCAACTGCCACAGACAGTAATTTTTGGTGTGCCCAAATCCGAAGCATCTATAGCACTGAGTGACAATCAGGCTCTTTTTTTTTTTTTTAGTTACATTTTAGAGAAAAGTGATGAGAAATTTAAATGGGAAGCCTCAAGGTACACCAAATTGCACCACAATGACCGAGAATTATAAGTAGTAAGGATATAGCTATATATATTCCCAATATAGATGAATACACTGAGTGAAAATTACGAACAATTATATAAAAATACATAGGTAGCATGTAAACTAGAGATGCCACGAATATTCAGCAACTATTCGGTATTCGACCTATTCGCTATTCGGCTGAATAGTGCGCACTATTCATGAAAAAAATTGCACATATTAATTTAAACTTTAATTGATAGAAACTTATTGGTTATTACATTACATTTATTATTTAATATTATTACATTAAATTCAATACTTAAAAGCTACAAGCTATGGTGAACGAGTTGCTTTTTATGTCAAGTGAAGTAAAGAAATAAAAAGGAAATGAAATAAAATAGAAGATAAAAAACGTATACAAATTTAAATTTCTTCTCGTGATTTTAAAAATAAGCAAATAAAATTACCAATCTAGAAAGCAGCAATATTAAGCGACTCCAAATACCTTCTAATATTAGGCCTGGCAATCATTCGGGCAATCATAAAAATTCCTCGTTACGATACGTCTAAAACCTATGGCAGGATCCATCGACGATGACAACAACACGGACACTGCCAGCGACGATGAGCAGCCCGCACCAGCAAAATCAATTCTCTCACCACCAATTACGGTTTTGAAGAAATCGTCTAAAATAGTTCACGATATGGTTAATGCAGCATCTATAACAGAATAATCCGTCAAATCAATTTCCATTAGCATTAAAATATTTTTAAACTCGTTGGCTGACTTCACCTCCATCTGTAACGAGCTACACAAGCTCAACTTTGAGTTTTACTCTCACGTGACAAAACAAACTAGACTTTATAAGGCTGTTCTATCAGGTCTGGATAAGTCAACTAATGAAACAATAAACGGCCTATTGATTGACCGTGGGCTCCAATGCATTGACGTTAAGACCATCGAGAAAACAACACGATCTGGCTACAAACTGCTTTTGTACTTTGTATATTTTCTTATCGGCTCAATAACTCTCCAAGATCTACACAAACAACTAATTCCCTTTACTCCTGAGACACTCGACACAGGATCGTCAAAGAGTTTACTTTTATATAGAGCTTACATTTCTCCCTTTAAAAAAAGGCGGGAGAGACATGCCAGGCACGATTAGAACCTGAGACTGATTTTGTACATCAAAAGAATTGTTGGCTGTTCAACGTATGCAGCGTAACATATTGCTGTTGGTTTGCTTGGGTTTGCATACCCAAATTGAGGGGAATGTGATTGTCGGGAGCAGAACTAAAATCTCGCTGGATATTGCATTAAAGCTTTGCCATCTGCATGTGGCTGAGCTCTCGCCACATGTTGCTGAAGCTTTCTATTTCTCCATTCGCCATCCAGCTGCCTATATACATATATATACTCTTAAACACTCTTCTCATTCCAACTCCGATCACCACAATAAAGAATTATAATTTCATATCGGGTGGCCTTTTAAATAAACGCACCGAATTATGCGTTTGTGCATAAGTATATTGAATTATAATAATTATATTGAATTTTTATATTTGGAAGGTTTAAAAGCAAAGGAAATTTTTGAACGAATGTTAAAAGTGTATAAGTTCTCTTCGCCTTCAATTAGTATAGTAAAAAGATGGGTTGCTGAATTTAAACATGGTCGTAAAAGCCTTGAAGACGATCCACGTCAAGGACGTCCAAAAACAGCAACACGACCAGAAATTGTAGAAAAGGTACAGGATATCGTATTGGAAAATCGTCGAGTGACTGAAAGACATTTAGTAGAAGCTCTAGGCATCTTATTGGGCAGTGTAAGCAATATTTTGACTGAAGTATTGGGTTTCAGAAACCTGTGTGCACAATAGGTGCCATATTCGCTAACAATGGAACAAAAACACATTCGATTACGACTTTCTCAGCAACATTAGGAGGGCAACATTTTCGAAAAGATTAAGTGATTTTGTGCGTCAATTCATCACTATGCATGAGACCTGCGTCTATCACCATGGTCCTGAATAAAAACAAGAATCCCAAGAGTGGAGGAGAGGTTCTTCGGCTCCGAAACGAGTTCGTGTCGAGAAATCGGCCAAGATGGTGATAGCACAAATTTTTTGGGATGCGAAAGGAATTTTGTTTGTGGATTACTTGCAAACTGGTAAAAGAATAAATTCTGAATATTATTATAACTTTTTAGACCAGTTGAAGGAAAAAATTCGTGAAAAATTACCCGGTTTGCAGAAGAAAAAAATCCTTTTTCATTGGGACAATGCACCGTGTTACAAGAGTGTTTTTCATCAAATGATGAGGTCATAACAGCTGTGGAAGCGTATTTTGCAGCCCTTCGAGATTCTCGCTTCGGGGATGGAATTCATAAATTGAAATCTCGTTGGAACAATGTTCAGGGAGACTATACTGAATAATAGTGTATTTTAAACAATAAAACTGTGTTTTTCTTATGAAACCGCAAAACTTATTGAACAACCTAGAATTAATCAGTGTGTGAATTTTAACTTTTACAATCAGTTTGTAAAAGTAGTGTTGTTACTGTAACTTAATAATAAAAAAATGAACAAATAAACAATTAATAAATAATATAATGAAGTAATGTGTGTCAGTGAGGTCCACTGGTCTCATCCTTTTTAGCCTTCGTTTCCGAGGTAGTTCTATTGGTAATGTATTCACACCATCGTTCGAATACTGGCAAAGTTTGGTCTGGTATTTCCTGCTTAGTTTGACTATTTCCTCATCTACTTTCGTAATTCTTAGGTCTCCATGAAGATCCACGTTGGTAATATACTAATGGGCTTTTGTGATGGTGTGAATAGATTGTTGCCTCTGGTTTATATTTATGTTTGATTTTTTTGAAACCCATATTTCGATTCCATATGTCAAAATTGGCTTAGTAATAGTGTTATAGATTAAGAGCTTGTTTTCAAGTGAGATGTTTGAGTTTGGATTAAGTGTTATAATATCTCCCATCACTCCCTGAAACCATATCAACAACATAATCTAACAATTTATTTTTCTTAAGAATTATTTAAAACATAACAAATTATTAAATCCAGACTTTTTCTTGAAAATTGTTTTCTTGCATTTCCGTTTGCATATAAATAAACGAAAATGCAATAAAGAATAACAAATTGCAAATTTAACTTTTTCCATAGAATTGCTTACTTGTTAAATAAAAATACAATTCAATAAAATATATTTGTAATTAGTATATAAGAACTAAAATGATGAAAAATAAAGTTAGTTATATTTTGATCAACTCACTAAAACAATCGTGTTTTTTTTTAAACAGTTCATAATTTGAACTTAAAAGTGGCGCAGTCGGTAGGATACCGCTAGTCCTACCCAACGTAAATAAAAATTAAAGTTTCAAAAAGTGAAAAAAATTTTTTTTTAAAAAAGGATAAAAAAATACAAAAGATTTCTTCATCCACGCGGTAGAACTCGAAATTTCAATTTCTAAAGCGGTATCTGTGCATAAACCCATGAACAAATCCAAGTCTGTATGCATCCTACGAAAGATCGTAGATGAACATACATAGGATATCAAAAATCCCTTGGTAAACACTCCAAAAATTTTTTTTTTTGGTAATAACAATATTCTTAAGTGAAAAGTTTTATAAAAAAAAAGAAGAAACATTCCGGAAGATAAAACAATATTCGACAAGTAAAAAGTTTTATTCTTAATTCAACAAGTGAAAAAGTTCTATAAAAATATTCTGTCTCACTAAGAACCTTTGAAAAATAAAAGTATCAACATTCTTAATTCAACAAGTGAAAAAGTTCTATAAAAATATTCTGTCTCACTAAGAACCTTTGAAAAATAAAAATAACACTATTCTTAAGTGAAAAAATTTATTCTGAAAGATAAAAAAATATTCAACAAGTGAAAAGTTTCTGCCTCACTAAGAACCAAGAGTAACAATATCCAACAAGAAAATTTTTTTTTGCTTCACCGAAATTAAACCATTAAGTGACAACACTCTTCAAGGAGAAATACAAATTTTTCTACATACACCAAGTAACAACACTTCCAAAGAGCAACCATAACTCAAAGGAATCAGAAGTCCTCGATGCCAATCCACACCAAATCAACATTAAGAGTAAGATTTATTTTAATTTTTTTTTTGTATGTAAAGAAGAACATATACAATACCAATTAACGTAAGAATAAAATTCATATACAATACCAATTATAATTAAAACCTAATATCTTGTCAGTGTTAAATGAATATAAGGGAGAAATTTACAATAGAATTGGAAATAGAGAGAATTATTTTGTATACTCCAAAGGAAGAGGATATTGAAATCCTGGAAAGATTCGCTCAACAGATAACATTAATAAAGAAACTTGGAAGAAAGGAATATTTAGTTAAGAAAAGAAAATTAAAACATATTAGGTTGTAGGAAAGACAATAATTACAAAAATGGTAGACCAGGAAGTAGAACAAGCTAACAGACTAACAATAAATCCATTTAAATACTTGAACAGTTTACCAGAATTTAATGGGGACCGTAGGGACCTACAAACCTTCACTACACTGATAGATAGGGTACACCCACATCTGCGTACGTTTGACGAAATATCACAACTAATATTTTCGGACATAATCAAGTCGGAACTGAAAGGAAAAGCCAGGCAGACCATCGAAATCAATTGCCACGCCGTCTCTTGGCCAGAGATAAAGAACATTTTGCAAAACAGCTTTGGGGATAGGCGATCCTGCGAGGAGCTTTTTGATGAGTTAAGGAGTGTAACATTTAAAACAAACACAGTAGAATTTTATGAAGATATAAAAAATAAACTACAGAGGCTAAATAACATAATAAAAGTCATATTAGGAGAAGGTGAAGCCACCAGACAAAGTGCAATCAATAACATGCACACCGCATTAAACATTTTCAAAAGCAAACTGCCCGAGCCAATGAAATCAGTACTATTTTGCAGAAACCCAGCAGATTTAGAAGGGGCCATGGACATTCTGTTCCAAGCCGGGTATGCTTATTCGACGGACAATAATAAGTTACACCAAAAAAACTACTCGCAACCAAACAAACGTCTAGATTTTAATAACAAACGAAGAAATTTCCAGAACCAACCCATGAACAACACACAATTCAGACATAACCAACAACAACCGGAATCGGAATCTACACAATCAAACCCCATCGAACCCACCTTTCATTCCAAACAGACAAAACTTCAGACACGCACCGGAACCTATGGACATATGTAAAATGGAACAATCGGAAAATTTTCGGGTTCCAGCCTCGGGGTCAAGCTACCATCTATAGTAATTAAGACTAAGTTGGGACATATACGATTAATTATTGTCATTTGTCATCCCAAAAGAATTCACTTAACAAACCCCCTATTGATAAAAACATTACAACACCAACTTTGTGTTAATAAAAAAGCTATAATACCCACTTTTGAAGAATTAGGAGCAATAGGCACACTTGAATTTTTCATAATAAAATTCCATGACTTCTATGATGGTTTAATAGGCAATGATATCCTAAAACCATTAAATGCTATCATATTTATAAGACTAAGAGTATAACTTTTGGTAACAGAACATTGCCAATGATTTTTGAAGATAATAAATTCAACGACGACGTAATGTGTTTTGAAGAGGATAACGAAAAAATCATAGCAGGAGAAATTTTTAGAATAGAAGACAGAAGAGAAACAATCAACTTACCTGAGAACGATCGTTTGTCTACGCAGAAGGTAGACTACGATGGTTTCAGTACTATTGAAGGTGGAAATAGTAAACCACCGATAGAACAAATTCGAACGGAGCACATGAATGTTGAAGAAAAGGGAGAACTTTTGAAATTAATAAGGAGATACCCAAACATATTTTATCGGGACGGTACTAAATTAACGTTCACATCCGCCATTAAACATGAGATCAGAACCACCAACAACATACCCATACATACCAAATCATATCGCTATCCCTACATACATAAAAACGAAGTAGAAGCACAAATACAGGAAATGCTCGACAACAAAATTATCAGACACAGTAACTCTCCTTATTCGGCACCCATTTGGATCGTGGCGAAGAAGGCCTACGCAAGTGGGAAAACTAAATGGAGGCTCGTCGTAGACTATCGGAAACTCAATGAAGTTACCATAGGCGACAAGTACCCAATTCCTAACATCGATGAAATCCTTGATAAACTGGGAAGATGCCAGTATTTCACGACATTAGATTTGGCCAAAGGATTTCATCAGATCGAAGTTAGGGAACAAGATATTCATAAGACCGCCTTCACCGTGGAAGGAGGACACTATGAATTCATTAGAATGTCGTTCGGGTTGAAAACAGCCCCAGCGACATTCCAAAGGTTAATGAATAATGTTCTTAAAGACTATATTAACAAAATTTGTTTAGTTTACTTAGATAATATAATCATCTTTTCCACCTCCATACAAGAACACATTAATTCAATTAATTTAATTTTTCAACGCTTACAAGAAGCTAATCTTAAGATACAACTAGATAAATCAGAGTTTTTTAAACGGGAGACTGAATTTCTCGGACACATAGTGACACCTCTTGGAATAAAAGCTAACCCTAAAAAGATAGATTGCGTCAAAAATTTCCCAATGCCTAAAACTCCCAAACAAATAAAACAGTTTCTTGGACTAACAGGATACTACAGAAAATTTATAAAAGATTATTCCAGGATAGCCAAGCCTATGACCAAATACCTGAAGAAGGACACTAAAATGAACATTGCTGACCCAGAATACATAGAGAGTTTCAATACCCTTAGAACATTACTAACTCACGACCCAATCCTGGCTTATCCAAACTTCTCAAAAGAATTTTCACTTACGACGGATGCCAGCAATTTTGCACTGGGGGCAATACTTTCTCAAGACAACCACCCCATTTGCTACGCGAGTCGTACTCTTAACGAGCACGAGTGCAATTACAGCACCATCGAAAAGGAACTTCTGGCCATCATCTGGGCTACCAAATATTTCCGCCCATACCTCTTTGGAAGACAGTTTAAAATAGAAACGGACCACAAACCTCTCACATGGCTATTTTCAATATTGAACATTTCAATTTCAATTCAATTGGTAAGATGGAGGCTTAAACTTTCTGAATTCGATTATAAAATCGTTTATAAAAGAGGGATAAAAAACAACAACGCCGACGCATTATCGAGAATAGAACCCGAAATTGCTAACTTAAATACTTTGGAATCAGAAGTGCTTAAGATAAACGAAACAGAATCCCCTATCAACATGTTTAAGAATCAAATCATCATTAAGAAAATTTCTTCAGGTGCAGCCAGAATAAAAAATGAGAACGTCTTCAGGAATAATAGAAAAGTAATAGGAATTAAGAAACTCGACAGGGAAACTTCCATCTCTCTTTTCAAAAATCATTTCAACCCAAACCAACTGAATGCAATTTACATAGATAACGAATTTTTTAACTCTCTGGAAAACGTATATATAGAACTTTTTTCAAATAATGAAAAATTTAGGATAATAAGATGTACCAAGTTGCTTAGAGACATCAAAGACGAAGAAGAACTGACGAATGCTATAGAAAAAGAACATTTAAGTATGAATCACCGGGGAATAGAGGCTGTCTACGGGGAACTAAAAAACAAAATATACAACCCCTACCTAAAATTAAGAATAACACAATTCATTAACAATTGTGAAATATGCACCATTGAAAAATATGACAGAAGACCACCTAAAATACCATTTAGAGTCAGTGAAACCCCACTCAAACCACGAGAGATAGCTCATATAGACGTATTCTACACTTTAAAAAAAGAACTTTTTATAACAATAATAGACAAATTTACAAAACATGCAGTCGCATACAAGATAAACAGTAGAACTTGGACGGAATTTAAAATTAAACTACTACAGTACATAAATACATTTGGTAAGATAGGAAAAATAGTTGTAGACAATGAGCTAGGGTTTAAAGCCATTCAAATGCGCGAATTCCTCAATGAAGAAAAAATTAATATACATTTTACCTCAAGCAGTAACCACACCTCCAATGCGGACATAGAACGTCTACACAATACCATAAATGAGCATATAAGGCTTTTAAAGCACGAAGAAAAGAATATAGAATAAACAACAGAGGGAAAAATTCTACGCATAATAGGATACTACAACAACAGAATTCATAGCACAACGAAGATCAGACCTATTGATTTCCTGAATGGAAAAATTAATGAGGAGAAATATACAGAGATTCATGATTTAATGACTAAGAAAAAAGAGGAATACATAGGCAAATTGAATAAAGACAGGTCAGATGTTACAATAGAGGATGATTCAAATTATATCAAAGAAATTAGAGGGGGTAAAAACCATAGGAGATATAGGAAGATAGATAGTAAGAAAATCGATGACGACCACGTCGAGAACGTTAAGACAGGGCACAAGTATTATATAACCCATATCAGACGAAGTAAGAAATTTCAAGATAGGGATAACCCCAGAATAAAAGTTAAATAATAAAATTTTGCCTGAGTATACAGATATACAATATACAATCTTTCTAGATGACACTTTGGATTTTTCTGCCAACTATTTTTATGGTTACCTACGGACAATACCTCGACATCCAAGACCTATCTGACAATCATGGTTATATACCAATTAAGATAAGAGATGTAGAGAACATTGATAAATACATAAGAATAATTCAGGCTATCTATACTACACAATATATGGAAACAGCCAATTTCTTACAGGACAATATCCACAAACTTTCGGATACCTACACAAACATCACTCCACTATTAGAAAGCGTAAATAAAAACATGGAAATATGTAAGACGAAGATAAATAACTTGGCACCTAAATTCAGACAAAGACGAGGATTAGTGAACGCAATAGGCAAAGGACTAAAATTTATGATAGGCACAATGGACAGTGACGACGAAAAACAAATTTTCGACAAAATTATAAACCTCGAAAAAAATAACAAAGACACAATGACAGCGTTAAACGAAGTCTCATATTTGAGCACTTCTATGTCAAACAGGATATCAAATATTACGGACCACATAAATAGCCAACAGAAAATAATACAGACCTATGTAAACAGACTCAAGACAGAGACGCAGAATAAAATTCTCGACTTAGAAGACGAAACCCTATTTTTACAGAACGTTTTCCGCATTAATAACGACATCAACCTACTAATGGACCATGTGAACGAGATTGGACACGTTATTTTTAATTCAAAATTAGGCATAATCCCTTCAGATATATTAACAGAGGAAGAATTTAACTTTATAGGAAATATAGAATTTTATCTTCAGACAAAAGTATCTCTAGCATATAAAGAAAACTTCATAGTATTGACATTGAATGTTCCAAGATTTTTGAACGAATCATTTTCAGAAGTAGTATTTGAACCAATTACTGATAATAAAAATAGAACCTTATTACTAAACAGGAACACTGTTCTTATTCAAAACAACGAAGTATATAAATCAAACACATTAGAATATAAAAACTTGGAAAAAATAAATGATAATTGTCTAACGAGTATTGTCAAAAATCATGAACCTAAATGTAATATGAAATTAACAAAAGACTCAGAAGAAAAAGAAATTTACCCTGGCTTACTTATATTCAAACACTATCAAGATAAAATTGAAACTAACTGTAAACATCCATATAAACTAGAAATATTTAAAACTTATTATAAAAATTCGAAAACTGTGTTGTTAAGACAAAATTAAAGACTTACGAAAATTTTAAAGTATATACAAGAGAAATACTTGTCTTGGAAAAATTTATATTAAAAATAAATAAAAACAATGTTCAACTTACTGACTTAGATATTAAGGATATACAGTTTAATGAAACCATAAAAATTGTTAATAATAATAAATTTTTTAAAAACACTCTAGTAAATACCGGTAGTAGTATAGGGATTTCTATTGTTTTAATTATTATCTTTATCATAATCTATGTAAAAACACTTAAAACAAGAACTCTTATTGTTTCCTCGGCGGAGCCTCAGACTAACGGTGGGGGTGTTATAATATCTCCCATCACTCCCCGAAACCATATCAACAACATAATCTAACAATTTATTTTTCCTAAGAATTATTTAAAACATAACAAATTATTAAATCCAGACTTTTTCTTGAAAATTGTTTTCTTGCATTTCCGTTCCCATATAAATAAACGAAAATGCAATAAAATAAATAAATGCAATTACGCAAAATCAATAAACGACTACAAACCTAAATAATTAATTTTCCTAAGAATTGTTTTCTTAAAAATTAAATAAAACGTAGCAAATAATAAAACCAGACTTTTTCTTAAGAATTGTTTTCTTGCATTTCCGTTCCCATATAAATGAACGAAAATGCAATAAAGAATAACAAATTGCAAACTTAACTTTTTCCATAGAATTGTTTACTTGTTAAATAAAAATACAATTCAATAAAATATATTTGTAATTAGTATATAAGAACTAAAATGATGAAAAATAAAGTTAGTTATATTTTGATCAACTCACTAAAACAATCGTGTTTTTTTTTAAACAGTTCATAATTTGAACTTAAAAGTATTAAGCAGCCAGTACAGTTGTCTTGCTTTCGTTTTCATTTGGTCACGCTTTTTTTGTATTGTATCAATATATAAACCTAAGTACATGGCTTCTTTTTGAATAGTTACGTCGTCTCCGTCAATGTTTATATGGATTGGTGTGAATCTAGTCTTAGTAGTGTATTAAACTTGTACTGTTTTGTTTTTATTTATTTTAATATGCCACTCCCTAAGTCAGTCAAGTGTTTTATTTAATTCTGCTTGCAACGTGGATGTGGCAGTATTTATGTTTTTATGATCCCTCAGGAATATTGTGTCATCGGCGAAAGTTGCAATCATCGCCGAATTGTGAGTGGGATATGGGATATAATAATGGTCTTAGCGCACTTCCCTGTGAAACTCCCGTTCTTATTTCTCTAAGGGTTGAGTATTCGTTTGAGTATTTTACTAAGAAGTATCTACCTGTGATATATGATGTTAACAGATGGGCTATGTTTTGCAGGAATACATTGTTAAGTTTCCATTGGAGTCCTTTATGCCAAAACTTGTCGAAAGCTCTTTTCACGTCCAAGAAGAGTCCAATACAACATTTTTTATCGCCAACGTCGTTTAGAATTTGGTGCTTAACTCTGTACACTTGTTGTATTGCTGAGTGACTTCTTCGAAAACCAAATTGGTGATTAGCAATGCTGTGGCTGCGTTTTTGTAGTGGCAATAGTCTACTTCTAGAGTAAGACTAGAAGTATAGACTAGACTCTGGCTGACTTCATAAACGCAACACTGCAAAGCAACACTGCAATGCATACTGTTCATAAACGGCATTTGTAAAAATAAGACAATGCCGAGTGTTCATTAACGCCTGGCAATACTTTGCGATGCACAACATTTCTCACATTTGTGCATCATTACCATTTGTGATGCATTGCATTTTTTGGCGCGTGAAACAAGTAATATTTAAGTTTTTAATTAATTTGATTTAATATTTAAATTTAATAATTTAAATCAATTTGATTAATTTAATTTGATATTGCAATAGTGAGAAAAAGTGGACTCACGAAAGGAAGAAGTTTCTTGTAGAAGTACGTTTGCGCCATGAAGGAGAATTAAAGGCAAAAAAAAAAAAAGAAAAGGAATACAATTTGGGAAAATAATGCGGGAGATTAAGGAGGTTGAAGGCATATTTCCCTTTTCAAAATTATTAGGTGGAATGGAATTTTTGAATTTCCATTATCATGCGACTTCAATTGATCTATCGATTGGTTGCACAATATTTTTGAGAATCGATAAATTCTCTCAAAGATATTGTCCGATATTGAAAAGGGGTCACGCAATGATTTTAATATATTTCTTTTTTTATAATTTTTATTATTTTCAATTATATTTGCAGTTATGCAGCAAATCACGTTTTGGTCCATTTTACAGTGTGTTTGCAGTAAACAGAAAACAGCTGGTAAAAATTTTTCAAAATTACATTTTAACATTTATTGTGATATGACCTACCGAGGACCTATTACAAACCCGGCAGGAAACCTATTAGCAGAGCTTTTATATAGGTCGTAAATAAGTGAAGAGCTTCCCCTAATATGTTTCTAAAAGTAACAGCCTGTTTCACGTGCTGTTAAGGTTCTGAGAATACGGCCGTTAATTTTCTCTTGTTCTTTGATTCTATTGGCAGTTAGCTTAGATAGTTTATTGTTAGTACAGTCGAATCGCTATAATTCGTACCCCGATAAATCGAAAACCTCAATAATTCGTAACAAACTGTCGGTCCCTTGAAAAAACTTCATTAATTCGTAAAAATCCCATACTTTTAGTTCCCCTAGTTAATTCGTATTTTTATTTGTAACACAATAAATATTTAACCTCTTATGAATCGTAATTCGTTTTTAAAACCTCTTATAATTCGTAATGCAAAGCGTAATTCGTTGTCAGTTAAACTATTGTTAGCAATTTTGTCGCCTAAATGTCGCCTTACACTGTCGACTTTTTTGTTTTATTATGAATTTTTGTTACTTTGCTCATTTCTTTCAAAGTGTTAAGGTTTGTCGTAGAAATGTCAAACAAACTTGGGCAAAAAAAAATATCCGAATTCGATAATGGATCAAAAATAATTGAGGTAGCGAAACAATTCGAAACCCTTCCCATCAACAATCACTTTACGCACGCAGTAAACTAAAACGTCGAAAACAATCTGAAAATCCGGATGTCGAGAAGGCTCTACTATTGTGGCTTACACAATGCCAGCAAATTGTTAACAGAAAAAGCTTTGCTTTTTGCCGAAGCATAAACAACTTTAAAGCAAGAAGTGGGTGGCTTGATCGTTTCGATAAACGGCACAATATCACATTTAAGAAAATCAGCGGTAAAAGTTCTGCGGTTAATGAAGGCGCTTGCTTGGATTGGAAGGAAAAATTATGTGATCTGATATAAGATTGCGATGCTAAAAACATAAATAATGCAGATAAAACTGTCTTGTTTTATAAATGCTTGCCAGATCGAACGTATTGTTTTAAAAATGAAAAATGCCATGGTGGTAAGCCTAGTAAAGAATTATTGTTTGCTGGAAAAATGGATGGCGCCGAAAAATTTGAACCACTACTAATTGGGAAGGCAACAAAACCAAGGTCCTTTAAAAACATTCGTAGCTTTCCAATGCATTATCGAAGCAATAAGAAGGCGTGGATAACAACGGATCTATTTAACGATTGGCTGCAAATGTTGAATGACACCATTAAAGCTAAAAATCGAAAAATATTGTTATTTATTGATAATTGTACGGCGCATAATGGGTCCCCCCATCAAAGCCACGTAAAAATAGAGTTTTTGCCAACCAACACCACACCCAAGTTGCAGCCCCTTGACCAGGGTGTTATAAAAGATTTTAAATCTTTATATCGAAAGGAAATGGTTATTAATCTTATTAATAGCATTGACGATAAAAAGAGTTTAATTGTAGGGTATCAACTGCAATGCAAATAGCTTCTAAAGCTTGGAAAACCATCACCATAGCTTGTATTCAAATCTTGTTTTCGGTTTAAATAGAGGTTGCATTAACCATTTCTTTGAAGGCAATAAATTGAAAAATAAATTTTTTTGATTGTTTAATAAGTTTGAAACACTCAATTGAAAAAATAAGCGAACAGCACCTCAAGCAATAAAACATTTTTTAAAGCTTGATATTTCTTTAATTTTTATTTTTTTATATTCCTATTAAATTAATATTATGTAGTATGTATATTCAGTTATTAAATTGTAATAAAGTCAAAAAATATGTGTATATCAAAAGAGATATAAAAGCCCCGTTAAATCGTATTTTTATGTTTTTAACGTCATTAAATCGAAGTCTCGATAAATCGAAAACCCCTGTAATTTTAATAAGTGCTGTTCCCCTGCAATTTCGAATTATCGGGATTCGACTGTATAATTATTGTTGTATTATTGTTAGTATTATTGTAGTTATTAGTATTATACTCTTTATTATTCTTATTGTCTTTGTAATTTTGGTTCTTTTCTCTAGGGCAGCTTCGTTTATTTATTAGTTGTATACTTATATACTCTGTCTCACTCAGTCCTATTGAAGTTCATTCTTAAGCAATGTTATTTAAAATAAACAATAAAAAAAATGTTCCCTCCGTCTAAATGTTTAAGCAAACAAGTTGCCATAATAACAGTATTTCTTTTGCAAATGTTTCTTTTTTCTAACTGTTTATTCAGTTTCAATAGTAACAGTTAATCGAAATGTTTGGTTCTTGCTATTTCGCCTTAGTTTAATTTTTTTAATTGGTTACTTATGCTAAATGTGTAGTTATTTGAAACTCAGTTTTTTTGTTGTTGCTGAAAGACATAAAGCAAAGCAAAGCAGACTTCGAAAGTCGATCTAAGTCGATTCTCGTTTGAAATAATTTATGGCGGCTGACTTTGCCAAAAAATGACTTCGAATTGGTCATACGATATAACATAATACATATGCTGTCTCATTCTATAACATATTTTACAATGAAATTATAACTTTTCATATCTAATTTTTATTCACAGGGAATAAACAATTCAGCAAACAATTTGATTGAAGCAGCAGTTATTGAACATGATCAAAAAGGATATACTGGTGCTCGTGGTATGCCCAGCCGTACTTGCAAGGCAAGCAACAACAAATATATTAGGGGGCGCGAAAAGTTCTCTAATCCCAGATTCAAAAATTGAAGCTCGTGAAAAATGGAAAGATGAAATGAAATGAATGAAATATATGTCCGAGAAAAAATGTAAAATGTAAAATATATTTCATTAAATAAAAATCTACTCATAACAGCCCAAATTAACCCAAATTGGAACGCTAATTAAATTCGGTGTATGTATATCAGCAAAGCAGAGAAATTGTCTTTTTCCATAACATAACGATCTCACTTTCACGGCGAAATATTTTCTTATGTAGAGTATAGAAACCTAGTTCCAAGACGATCATAAATAAGTTTGTTCCGTTCTTCCTCATTTGTGGGTAAAAGCGTAGTTATGGGTTCACTGCAGAAAATGTAAATCTAATTTCAAAACAATCGAAAAAAAATTTTTCAGCATATTGACCTGTTGTATACGCCATTTCTCACTCGGCTTGACATTTCTCACTCGGCTCACTACGTTGGGGCAATAGGGCCGAATTTATACATCAATGAATAATCGCCAGTATTCCCGTTAGCGTTTATGTTGAAAAACGACAAGTTGGCATTCCCGTTGTCGTTTTCGCCGTCGATCGACGAAATTCGGTATTCTCTAACTTGCGACGAGTAGAAAAACGACTGTGAAATATTCGTATTCTGTCGTCAGCATTTGAGGTGGCGACGCTGAAGCGAGTGTAATAAAGATTAAAAAGTATGAAAATAACAACGCCGCGTCAATTTGAAATTTTGGTTTCAGAAATGGAACAAAATCCTGAATATGCTAAGGGTTTTCGAAAGGGCATAAAAAACTTATATATTAAATATTTCTGGAAACAATTAGCAGAAAAATATGCCCACTTGGACCTCCAGTCCGTGATGGTAACGGTTGGCACAAAGTAAGTACCTAATAAATGGTAAATAAATAAATGATACAACAAAATTTGCAAAAAATTAATTAAATAAAAATTAAAATTTAATAAATAAAAATTAAGATAAATTAATACTAAAGGTATGGAAGGACTTGAAATTTATAGTAAAAATATGCTGGTGACCAACAAATCTGAAGCCAGAGCAACAGGAGGAGGCGCCTATAAGCAGATTCCTTTGTCACCGTTGGAAGGAGTAGTGGAAAATTTAATGCAATTAAAAATAAATCCCGTAGGAGATATTGCAGGATTTGATGAAGAAATTGAGGAGCTGGCTGACTATTGGCGAAGAGATGCCTAATATAAATTGTAAAAGTGGCGAAAATATAAATAAAGTGTATGCTGTCAACGATACCGATAATGACGAAGTAATCACTACTTCAACAAGTTAATAAAGCCGCTGAAAAAGAAAGGATTATTGCTAAAAGCAAACTGAGTTGCAACAAGAAAACAGAAATTCGCTTGGCATCCATTAAGGAATGTTTCGGGAGCAACAACGATATTCAAGGCGTTATCGACGCTTGATCGGTCTGCCAATTCTGACAGTTGGCAACCCACCGCCTCAGCTGGATAGAAAATGCAACAGCTTCTTTAGTTGAGTTGAGTGAGAGCAGCCGCTTCAGCAGTGCTAACGATCTGAACTAGTTATCTCAAGGCATTATAATTGAATTCGTTAAACAACAAATTCGAACCACAAGCTGTAAATTAGGAACTCTAGATATATATTGCGATATATGAATATATGTAAATTTATATAGATGTTTAAAATACATGTGAATAAAGAATTAAACAAGTCGAAAAAGCTCGGCTTAAACAGAGTATTTAGATGACATTTCTTGTTACCAAAGAAAGAGGTTGGAAAGTTAAGAGGAACGCCTTGAAATTTATGTTTTTTTATTCAAAATAATGAAATTATTTACAAAAATACGAAAAATAACAACCAAAATTAGAGCATCGCGGCTAACTTTTAATTTTTCTTTTGTGCTAGTTTTCAACAACTTGTCGTCGTCATCTCTTTGTACTTAGGGAATACCGATTTACGAGTAAAACGACAGAAAGGCGACGACGACTGTTAAAATATGAACGCCAACGGGAATAGGGCCCATTAATTTTTTCAGCAACACTATTTCGCTGCGCCCAAAATATGTATTTATACCTATTTTCTTAAATAATAGAACTATTTATTTTAAAATTGAAAAAATATATATATTTGAGACTCTTGCAACAAGCAATCGGTCCGGAAGATTCGGAGTAAATTGGGTGTAAAAGTAGTACAGGCAGGCACACGAGCGATCCTATAATGTTTCAGTGTTTCACTCAAACGTACGGAACCCTAAAAAACATATTTTAAAAAAAATGTTTTTTATTATTAAGAGAGAAGAAAATATACAAATCGTAGTGAAGAGTGAACTTATATATGGTATCGGTGATTAACATTGTAATTACAATGACTTCCATAAGGTCGACAGGATAGAGTCTCCGGAGTCTTCTCCATCTACGCGTCTTGAGAAGGCGTTTAGCTAGTCGATTTGGGTGATGTTTGAGACGCTCTAAATATGCCGAAGCTTGTTGGTTTAGGCAATCCCTAATCTTGGGAGCATTTAACTTCCTTTCTAGGTTCTCTGTTCGCATATACCAAGGGGCGACAGGGAGTCTGAGGAGGACCTTCGCTTGAAGGACTGTGATCTTAGCAAGGTGCGATGTAGCACCAATGCCATATACAGCATTCCACAGGACTTTAGAGTGGAGACGGCGGCGGATGAGACCTACATAGTAGGGCCAACGGCGACGGTTATAGCCTCAGCGAGGTTACCAACACCTGTTTTTTACGCACGCCTCCGTCTGAGATACAAATTGGGCCTTGCAGGTTGTGGGTGAGGTTCACTCCCTCACCACTAAAAAAATAAATAATTCAGAGACAACTACAAGCCTTGGATAAGGGCGGATCGAATTTTGACGACCCCAGTAAACGAAAAAAGGACTACGATTTTCGGTTCTGGACGTGGAATGTAAGGTCCCTTAACAGACCACGTGCAGCCGATGAACTTGCGGTGGCCCTGGATTGCCACAAAGCAGATAATTGTTGTTCGAGGCAGACTTATGCAAAAAGTGTTAAGCTTTAAATGCATAAGCGACACCCCGTAACAATCCGCATGAAGGCTAAATACGGCAACATTAGCCTGATTTGCCCTCACGAACCGATGGAGGAAGGTGACGACGATAGCAAGGATGACTTCTACAATCTCCTAGACAGAACATACGATCAATGGCCCAGCTACAACACGGAGATCATTCTAAGAGATTTTAACGCACAGCTGCGGAAAGAAAAAATCTAGAGTCGTCGGAAAACACAGCTTGTACGACAACACATCCGGAAGCGGACTCAGTTTGGTGGACTTCTCATCGGGGCGAAACCTCTCTATAGAGAGTACGCGGTTCCAATACCTCAAATTCATAAAGGGACATGTTGTTCCCTTGATCAATCAACCGTTAACCAGATTGATCACATTGCGATCGACGTCAGACACTCCGCCAGTATTCTCTTAGTCCGAGCCTTTCGAGGAACCATAATCGATTCAAATCATTTCCTTGTTATAGCCAAGGTAAGAACGCGAATATTGACATAACAATGGAACAGAAAATAAGGGAAGACAAGCGACTCCTCAGAAAGAAAAGGAAATACCATGAGAAGAGCGCTCCCGCGGAGATTGAAAGGTGTTGCGGTAGGAATGAAGTCCGAAAGTTTTACCAAAAATTAAAACAGTCATCCGGAGGATACAAATTTCGGACCGAAGCCTGGTGGGACGAGAATGGAAAAGTGGTAGTAGAGTCGATACTGTGAAGATTGTTTAATGGCGAGGTGAGCCGTAATACCGCTGAATGTCCTACTCCATTTGGGCGATGATAGACGAAAATTCCGTCTCCCCCGACTTACACGAGGCCAAATAGCAATATGGAGGCTGAAATTTAAGAAAGCTGCAGGAGCGGACGGACTATCTGTCTACCTATTTGCAGCAGCTGGGGATGACCTGGTTGGGCGCATGCACCAGCTCATCTGTAGGATATGGTCGGAGGAAATCATGCCCCACGAGTGGAATCTCAGTGCCATTTTTCCGATCCATATAAAAGACGACCCCTTTGACTGTGCTAATTACCGAGGTCTTTATCAGTGTGGTTTCAGGCCAGGGAAGTGCACAATAGACCAAACCTTCACATTGCGACAGATTCTGGAAAAGAACCAAGAAATGCAAATCAACACTCAACACCTACTTGTCGATTTCAATGCCGCATATGACAACGTCTTTAAAGACAAGCTATACAGTGCCATGTCAAGTTTTGACATCCCTACGAAACTCGTCAGATTATGTAGGCTGACAATGGAGAATCCTCGCTGCTCCGTCAAGGTCGGTAATAAACTCACCGAAATCTTCAATGACAAAAAAGGTTTTAGACAAGGTGAAGCGCTGATATGTGACTATTTCAACGTCAGACTTGAGAAGATTGTGTGAAACTCAAAGGTCAACACAAGAGGCACGATCTCCCAATAGTCCGTTCAACTGCTAGCTTGCGTGGATGACACTGACGTGGTTGGTCGAACACAGCCAGCCGTTAATAAGGCGTTTGCCGGCATTGAAGCGGCTAAAATGGGTATAGCGGTAAACGAGGGAAAAACGAAGTATATGCTGTCATTGCTGAGGGACGTACAGTATCGACGTCTCGGAAATAGCGTCACAATAGGCAGCAAAAACGTTGAGGTGTCAAAGACTTCGTCTACCTCGGCTCAGCAGTAAGTATGGATAATAACATCACTACCGAAATCAAGCGAAGAAGCGCACAAATGCAGAAGGACCTCAACCAACTTGGTGTGCGCAATTGGAGACAGCTGGTAAAAGATCGGCGAACCTTTCCAAACCGACTGGTTGCAGTCGGTTGCCCTGGTCCAACCCGGACAGTAGCACCACACAAAGAAGAAGAAGAATATTAGGTTGGTAAACATCTCAAATGGTTAGGAAAACCAGGCTCAACTTGTAGGAAACCATAGTATTTTCAAAAGTGTTTTATTCACATATTTAAAAAAAAACATCTTTTCGTCGAATATGGCCAACGCCGTATATATCTATAAGTGAATTCCGGTAGTTAGAACTCCTTTGTCAACCCTCCCATTTACATCACCCACCTGCCCCGTTTTAGCGAGATAGCGGATCGTTCAATGTTTCGGTTTTCTCCGGGTCTAATACATAAATAACTTAAATTATTACATAAAATTTTACTTAATTATAAAATTCATATATTATAAGTTTCCTGTATTTTATAGCTAGTTTTACATAATTTACTAGATTTGTCCAATTATTATCTGCCACACCGTGTCTATAATTTCATTCTTTGTTCCTTTTGCCTTTAATATGTGGCAATCTATTGCAGTTGTGGTCATATAAAGTCTTGTTATGTATTTTAGGTGTACGTTTATCGTGACGTAGACGTCTTCGATTCCTGTTTCTATGGCAATTATGTAGTAAGGACTGCATTCTGGCATTTGTAATACCCGATTAACGAAGTATCTCTGTAATGTATTTACTTCATTGTAGTATGAATAACCCCACACTTGGGCTCCATAAGTTTGGATGGACCTACATGCAGCACTAATGAGATTCCATTTCGCAGACAGTGTGATATTCTTTTTACCAAGAAATGATTTCCATATCGAGTTTTTTGCTACCTTTGACTTTACCCTCTTGTTTAATATATGGGTCACATCTGGCATATTCGGGGTCAGTGTTACTCCTAGATATTTGTATTTTGTTACCACTTTAACCTCCGCTCCTTTAAAATACCGCTTTTCGCCAGCTGATGGTTGACCTCCTCTGCGAAACGTCATTATCTCTGACTTATTAAGGTTAACATTAATTCCCCAAACATCACAGTAGGTTTCCAATCTGTTTATCATAGACTGACTATATCGTCTACATACAGGACGAGTATTATATTCATGTGGGAAGGTATAACAACGACGACGATGGTGCTAAGAGAAGGCACAACAGTGATGACGATGGCGCGAGAGCAATGACGGCGAAAGCAGTGACAACGATCATCGAGGACGACGACAGCGGAAACGGTAGAGCAACGAGATATACGACGGTTACAGTATTAAATCAACATATATATTTAGTTAACTTTAATAAAGACAAATTAATGAGACATTCATATTCTCGACTTAAAGTACACCCCCTAGATTGTCATGGAGATCGTTTAAATATATTACAAATAGCGAAGGTGACAGTAATCATTCCTGTTTAACACCACTCTGCGTTTGGAATACACTAGACAATTCGGTTCCGGTCCATACTGCATTTTCACTGTCTATATATGCTTTCACTGAACTTTACAAGTTGAAACGCCCAAATTACGACGTTTAAAAATGAGGAGGTTACGTGGTATTCTGTCGAACGCTGCTATAAAGTCCACAAAAAATGCATAGATTTTCTTCATAGACTTTCTGAGCGAACTTTAATTGGACTATTGCATATGCATTGTAGGTATTGTCAATCGTTGAATGATTTTTCCTAAATCCAGCTTGATATTCATTAAGCTTACTATTTTTAGTAACCCGACTGTAAGACGCACGTTCACAATTCTCAAAATTTTGGCTTAACAGTCCATAAATTAGATTCCCCTATAATTCTAGGATTGATTTGTATCTCCCTTTTTAAAAATAGGAAATATTACGCTTGTCATGAATCTAGTTTGCTACTGTTCACAATGTTTGTGAAGGTTTTTGCTAGTTCATTTAAAAACTCGTCCGAAGCATTAATAAAAAATTTGTATGACTCTGTCCTGTCCTGGAACATTGTTCTCTTTGACTTTTTTTGATATATATACTTTTCCTTGTCGTGTGTACTTCCAGATTTACGTAGATTATTTAGAGTGTCAAATGTCTTATCTCTAGGTTTCTTGCATTGTGCGTCAAACCATTTACTCTTATATTTATTTGTCATAGTCATTCAGTTAGGTGTCGATGATTTGATTATTGCGCATATGTCCGAAAGGTCTAGTTAAAATATTTTTTTATTTTTGTTTTTTTTTTTACATCGACTTAGTAGGTACGCAATGACCACACACTGATCTCACATGGGGCAGGCCCAGGTTGCATCCAAATTCACCCAGTCATATAGACTGGGCTCAGCTGGTCTTAATTGCTAATATCTTTGGTGATCATGCGATACCAAAGCTAATGTCTACGTACTAAATATTTGGCTACAGACAAAAACATCATCAGCCATTAACATAATCAGCATGCAAGATTAAACTAAAGCTAATATTAAATTAAGAATTCAATACCTACAATAACATATCTATTTAAACAAGGACGAAAAATTTAGGTTACAAGTATAGAAATAAGTTATGCATTAATTCAATGATGCCAACAATTTAGTTTTTATAACATAAGAAGAGGTGGGAGGAGCAGCACACGCAAAGTGGGTATTAAAAGATTTGCATAAGACATAGAATGGATCATGTTGCAAATAAGAAGCTCTACAAAAGGGAAGAATAATAGGAGAATAGTTTCTAGTTGGACGTGATGGTACACTAAAGTTAATCATTTTAAGTAAGAAAGGTGAGTTAATACTACCATAAATGAGGTTGTACATAAAAGTTACACCAATGATCGTTCTACGACTAGACAAGGTAGGGAGGTTGATCAATTTGAGACGACACCGATAAGACACAAGTTTTTGAGAGCAAAAAGTAGGAATTGCTTTTGCACCGACTCAATACGATCAATGTACATCTGATATTGATATACTCCAGAATAGGTCTTACTAGTGAAGTGTATAGTACTTTGGTAGTATACGGATCATCAAACTCCTTAGACCAGCGTTTAATATAGCCAAGGATACCTCTAGCTTTAGAGACCGAAGTGGAAATGTGGGTACCGAAATGCAACTTCGAGTCCATCAAAATACCAAGGTCGTTAAACTGGGAAATACGATCTAAACTATTTGAGTCAATGTAATAAGAATTTGAAATAAGGGCTCCGCGAGAAAAGGACATAACTTTGCATTTATTGGTATTGAGGATTAAATAGTTTTTGGAACACCAACGAGATATAGAGTCTAAGTCACTCTGAAGGAAAATCCTGTGAGAAGGGTTATTAAGGCGGAAACATAGTTTTACATCATCTGCGTACATTAAAATCTGAGAGTGTTTGATGACGGTAGGTAGATCATTAATAAATATGTTGAAAAGCAAAGGCCCCAAATGACTGCTTTTGAAAAGCTTTGAATTTGGTTATGAGCAACTCATGCGATACAGTATTGAAAGCTTTACTGAAGTCGGTGTAGATAACATCAGTTTGGCTACCTACCGAAAAGTTGTGATTGACAATAGAGGTAAATTCCAACAGATTGGTTACCGTTGAACGGTTCTTTACAAAACCATGCTGAGACATACTTAACAATGGGCGAATATAAAACTGTAGTTGATCAGTGATAATCTGCTCAAAAAACTTAGGAATTGCACACAGCTTGGCAATACCTCTGTAGTTCGATATATCTGACTTACTACCCTTTTTGAATAAGGGAAATATATAGGATTCTTTCCGACCACTTGGCATAGACGAAGTAATAAGGGATAAATTAAATAAGGTATAAAGGGGAATATATAAGTTGTCAGCACAGCTTTTTAAGATACAACTAGGAATATTATCCGGACCTGGAGAAAAAGAAAGTTTAACCAATTTTAGATATCGTAAAATAATACTGCCGTCAATAAATGACATATTGAAGTGATTAAATTCATCAATTTTGTAAGGGTAAGGAGAACTATTTCCACAGGCACTATTAGAGTAGATGCCCTGGAAAAATTTAGCAAAAAGGTTCGCAATCCCATCATCAGAGCTACTTGCAACTCCATCAAACTCCATACTAGTTGGAAATAACTCTGATTTGTTTTTGATTTTGATGAATTTAAAAAAATTTTTGGGATCTCGTTTAATATTTACTTTTACTTTGCACAAATATCTACTATAGCAAGATTGATTAAAAATGTTGAATTTACTACGAGCCGCGGCATAACACGCATAATCAGTTGCGGAACAAGAGCGTTTAAATTTTTTAAATAACCGATTTCTAATATTTTTTGACGGACCAAATTTATACAAAACCAAAGTATGTTTAAAATTAAAAGCTTGCCTTGGCTTAGCACAAGTTGAGTCAGATGCAGACAGAAGTTGGTTAAGAGTTAGTGTCACCTCAAGAGTGGGGTGATAGGTATCTTCTGTAATTGACAATGGAGAGGATCTCGACAGTGAGGTATTTTCATGGCAGTTAGTAAACACTAGGTCTAGCATACGATGTTTGATGTTGGAAATGTGGTTTATTTGCTGGAGAGAGAGATCCAGCAATAAATCAACGAACTCGCTGCCAACAGAAGGAAGAACGATATTGGAGTCACTAAAATGAATCCAATTAATAGAGGGAAGATTAAAATCACCCAAAACAAGCAAAATATCAGCGTCATTAATGAGCTTTAATACATTCTGGATAGCCTTCGCTTGATCCAAGTAGACATTAACAGTTTGATCTTGTGAACACCTGCTTTCTGTTCCCGCTGTAAATGGAGCTAACACGAGGTCCGTAGTCTCTTGCTGCACCTGCCAGATTCTTACGTTTAGGTCATCCATTATTATAATATTGCTGTCACTACGTTGGTTGGCGACTTCCCTAATTTTATTGAACTATTGGCTCCAATTAACGCCTCGCACATAAATTGGTATAATTGTGAATTTCATTGCGTGGGTTTTAAGTCTGATCGTAGTCAACTCATTGCAGGTATAACAATCATGTTGTATTCCCAACTTAACCAGATATTTTTTGACGCCAAGACTATTCCTTCTATTGCTCTTACAAATCGACTGCTTTGCGATGCTGGTTATCAGTGTGTGTCAAAATCATCGAATAAGGTCTGGTACTGTTCAGTATGACTTTGGTCAATATGTGTCTCTATTAATGCAAATATGTCGAAGCGTCTAATGTAATTAAATAAGTCCTGATGTAGATACTTGTTTTTAGTCCATGCACATTGTATAGTATTATCTTTAATTTTCCGTAGCTCTGCTTTTCATAAAAGTTAGATAAGTGGTTTGGTCTATTAACATTGGTATTACTGATTTATTTATGGGATCTAGTTTTCTGACTTATAACTAGTTTGTAGGTATTCGTAATTTATATTTATGGAGTCAGCCCTGTCAACGTATACGATTCCTTCCATTGCATTTTTCTTTCCGCACATAAGCATCATCTTATCATTAAACCTGATCCATTTCTGACCAATACATAAGCGATCACTTCTGACAAATACCTTGTGTTTTTGGTTAATGGCAAGAATTTTCTTTTTCAAGAGCAGCAATATATTCTTGACTAATTGTCTCTTTTCACTTAAATCTCTTTCAATGTAGATTCGTGTGCCAGCTAGCAGCTTAGAGCTTTTCAAAATGTTTAGTGCTGTGTCCTTATTATCAAAGGTGGCCATAGCGTTAATTTTTCCGTCCTTCTCATTAATTATTCGAGACCCCAGTATCTCAATATCGGGCAATTTGAGTTTCTGATTGAACATCGTTTTCACTGCTGTTTTTGGAGAATCCTGCTTAAGTAGTCCACGTATGCAGCCTGAAGGCCTTCGTTACTCTGGCTATAAAAGTATTGTAATTTAGGATTAATTCTAAGCTACAATAAAAAAAATAAATAAATAAAATAAAATAGTCCACGTATCAGAAGATTGTTTTCCTTGTCCTGGTCTACTATTTTCCTTAGTTCTCAACAGTCAAGATCTTTATCTACTTTAAGTCTTTCTGTTCCCATTTTCAGTTCTCGGTTTTCCTGAGTACTCAATCCAGAGATATACTCTTCTGTTGCTATGGCACTGGATATCCATTCTAGCTGATGGTTAAAAAAATTTTTCGTCTTTCGTATGGCGCTCATTATGTCCGAAAGAGTTGGCTCAGGCGAAGTTTCACCTATTCTCCTTTTTGGCATGTTCCGCGCGTAACCATCAGATTTTGGTGATCGATGTACTGACATATTAAAAAAGACTGACCCTGTAGTTTTTAATCAAAAATAATAGTTAATGCTAATTATCAAATAAGCTGCTGTTTAAATATTTAACCGCCCTCTACATATCGTTGCGGAATATAATCAACAGAGGTCACTGTAAATCTGCGATTGTAACTTTCAAAGTTAATAAGCAAACCCAATATCCAGAGCTTAACACGGCCACAAATCAAATTTATCCTAAAGCTCTACGAAAGCTTAATCCATCTGCGGATCAAAGGTCGAATAACTTTTTGTTTGGTTTGAATTAAACACGAAGAAAAATATATAGGCTTTATCAATTGCTTCACACTCTTGATATGCAATTATTTGCGGCTTTGAATACAAATTGACACAAAAGACCACAAGCACCGTATAGCTTGCACTTTTATTAGTATATTTGATATGATTGTTTAAATATAGACTGATTTGTACCGCGTCTAGTAATTTTTTATCACGGAGTGTTTTGATAAACAACATCCACGGTTTCAAGAAAAGAAAAGAAAAAATAGAAATCAAAAGAAGCAGTATAACCGCCCTATTCTGTGCACTCTATCTATAAAATTCATATTAATTGAATAGATGTGAAGCTTTTGTAATTTTTGTTATTCTGGCGTAGTATAGTACAGTATTTTTTTTGCTTGAAGAAACCTCATTTCGCCTTGTTTCGCCGTACAAATCAGTTCTGAAACAGTCGGAAGACCGACGGTTGGCTCATAGCATGGTATGGCCCATATGCGTAGAAATATAGAGCCGCCAAGAAACGAAAGTCAATAGTTTCACTCAAAAACATTGGCCAATATTGAAAAAGGATCACTATTATCACGCAATGATTTTAAGACACTTCTATTGTAAAAATTTTCTTCATTTTCCAAAAATTTTGTTAAAAGGCAGCAAATCACGTTGTTATTCATTTCGTCAGTGTATTAATAGTGTGCGAAATATTTTAACATGACCTGATGAGGAGGTGTTAAGAAATCGGCATAGATAGAGTAAAGAGCTTTTCTAAATGAGCAAATTTTTATTTTTTTTTTGATTGAGTTATGATTAAGGAAGGAGACAGTATTTTTATCCGTTGATGAATGAGACTACTGCAATGCGTTGAGTATTTAAATCAACATTTTTCAAAGAACGAAGCATGTGAATTCAGTTAAATCAGCACTCTTTCTAACAATTAAAAGGTTCAAGTTTAAAAAAACTTTAAATCGACGTGAAGCGCCTCATAATTTTAACAAGACGACACCGCGTAATATATCTGATAGCCGAGTCATATCACAGACGATATCATCATCTGCACAAGATCGTTGTCAATGAAATGCGTCAGCGTTATTGGGTCAGCGGTCTATGCGCTCTGGTGAGGGAAGTTGCGAAGGCCTGCCCATCATGTCGTATAAGACTGCCTCAACCAAAGCCACCGGAGATGGGTGATATCCCTGCGGAGCGGTTATCGCCACATACGCGAACGTTCACTTATACTGGTGTTGATTACTTTGGCCCTATCCAGATAGTCGTTGGTCGACTCAGCGAGAGGAGGTGGGGCGTACTATTCAAATGCCTAACCACGCGAGCTGTCCACCTGGAAATTGCAACTACACTCTCCACTGATTCGTTCCTATGCGTGATTAAGTCATTTGTAGTTCGACGCGGCGTACCATTACGAATGTTCTCATATAACGGAACGAACTTTCGAGGTGCAAGCCAAATTCTCAAAGATGAGATGCTACGGATATCGACGTCAGCAGAAGAGCAGCGATACCCAACGATACAATTCATTTCCACCCCCCCAGCCGCGCCACACATGGGTGGTGCTTGTGAGCGTTTAGTGCGCTCAACTAAATCAATCCTCTCGGAAATCCTGCATAGGAATGATCTGCGTAAAGAAGTGCTACGAGCCGCACTAGCTGACGTTGAGAATATGCTTAACCCTAGACCGCTTACGTACGTTCCCCTGGAATTGGGTCGCCCAACCCAATTGCTGTAAACGATATAGTTATCATCGTGGATGACAATAGCAAGCGTAACTCATGGCCCAAAGGCGTGATAATCGACGTGCATCGCGGAAAAGATGGTCAAGTGAGAAGTGCAGTCGTACGTACGACGGGATCACCATACGCCCATCCGTGAAATTAGCGAAATTGGACATAGAAACAGGTAATCGCAGGCAGGACGCAATTCCGTCAGTGAATTACGGGGTGGGGTATGTTGCGCCGCAAAGTTGTAGTCAGGGAGGGGGCACGTGGACGAGCGGAGTACCCGCTGTATTGTATGTTAGGTTAGCTAGCCGAGCTTTGACTACCGTTGTGACTACACTTCTGTATGACTCTAACTCCTAACCTATCCCTTAATGTACAAAGTGAAAGCTAGCGTGACAGCTGAGAAGAGTACATATTTCAGCATAACCAATACATAGCGAATTTGAATTAAATTGGAGGCTGGAAATACGCTCCGCGACAGAAAATAATAGGCGTGGTCAAACGCCGTAACACATACCTTTCTATTTTGTGATCGTACCAAAAGTAATGCCAACTACCGTTATATGCATAACAATAACGCAAAAACGTAACAAATAAGTGTGAAAAATGTGTTCTGAATACATTCCTATGTTCTGTTCATACCAAAGGTAACGTAAACTACCGTTATATGCAAGATTACACAAAAACATAGCAAAAAAAAAAACAAAAAAAATTCCCCTGCAACTAAGTGCGAGTGCTAGAAAAGAAACTACAATATGCCTGAGTGAGACACAGTATATAGTATACAACTAACAAATAAACGAAGCTGCCTAGAGAAAAGAGCCAAAATTACAAAGAAAAAGTCTAATACTAAGCATAATAAAGAGTATAAAACTAATAACTATAATAATACTAACAATAATAATACAAACAATATTTATAATAATAATAAATTCCCAAGAGAACCAAAGAACAAGAGCAAATTAAAACAACAAAATACATCCGCCCTAACTTCAGGTCAAAATTCGACTGGATCATGGGGTTGCCGCTTTATTGATTATATTTATTTTGACACAGCTTTGCGGCCGAAGCTACCGTTGATTCTTCTTTGGTGTCGCGACAGTCGCAAATTTTGTGTATACTCGAGTAGACCGAACCTCATGTGTCATGACCCACGAGCGAGCCAACATGCGAACAACTGCGAGTACAGCACAGCTTATCTCTGTTTTCGTTTTCTTTCCTCGTCTTCTTTGTTTCCATCGCTAAGCAGTGCACACACAAAAAAAATTTATACGTCTGCAGTTCATTCGCCCAATGCGCCCATACAAGTTTCACTTCAATAAGTTTCCGAATTATCGAATACAAAAATGTTGGACCTGTCCGGATTTTAGAAGTTAAAATGCAATTAATTTTAGTGTCCGGAATACTGGTGTGCCGGGATTACCGAGTGTTCGGATTTTCGAAGATGTACTGTACGTAGATAGTCCAAGCACCACAAAGGAAAACAGGAAATATTAAAGAAATTGAAACCCACAATTATTCAAAGAAACCCTTACAAAACTTTGTTCAGAATAAAGCGACATGTTCGTTTTAGAATAAAAAAAAAATAGCTGTAATAACTTCTACAAACAAAAGCTAAGATTTAGGGATGGGAAGAAATCGAAAGGCAAGTCAAAAAACTGGTTGATGAAGGAGTAATAGCACCTTCAATGTCAGAGTATTATAGACCATCACTATTGGTAACCAAAAAATCTTTGCCAAACTCAGAAGAAAAACGATGGAGTTTGGTTGTAGACTATCGTCAAGTGATCCAAAATTTAATCGCAGATAAATTCCCATTCCGAAAATAGAATAAATTCTGGATCAGGACAAGTTAAATATTATTCATGTATAAATCTAACGTCTGGATTTTATAAAATCGAGCGGAGCCCTTATTTCAAATTCTTATTACATTGACTCAAATAGTTTAGATCGTATTTCCCAGTTTAACGACCTTGGTATTTTGATGGACCCGAAGTTGCATTTCGGTACCCACATTTCCACTTCGGTCTCTAAAGCTAGAGGTATCCTTGGCTATATTAAATGCTGGTCTAAGGAATTTGATGATCCGTATACTACCAAAGTACTATACACTTCACTAGTAAGACCTATTCTGGAGTATGCGTCTTGTGTCTGGGATCCTCAATATCAGATGTATATTGATCGTATTGAGTCGGTGCAAAAGCCATTTCTACTTTTTGCTCTCAAAAACTTGCACTGGGATCCTAATGCTTGCCTACCATCTTATCGGTGTCGTCTCAAATTGATCAACCTCCCTACCTTGTCTAGTCGTAGAACGGTCATTGGTGTAACTTTTATGTATAACCTCATTTATGGTAGTATTAACTCACCTTTCTTACTTAGAATGATTAACTTTAGTGTACCCGCACGTCCAACTAGAAACTATTCTCCTATTATTCTTCCCTTTTGTAGAGCTTCTTATTTGCAACATGATCCATTCTATGTCTTATGCAAATCTTTTAATACCCACTTTGCGTGTGCTGCTCCTCCCACCTCTTCTTATGTTATAAAAACTAAATTGTTGGCATCATTGAATTAATGCATCACTTATTTTCTATACTGTTAACCTAAATTTTTCCTCCTTGTTTAAATAGTCTATGTTATTGTAGGTATTGAATTCTAAATTTAATATTAGCTTTAGTTTAATTTTGCATGCTGATTACTTTAATGGCTGATGATGTTTTTATCTGTAGCCAAATATTTAGTACGTAGACATTAGCTTTGGTATGGCATGATCACCAAAGATATTAGCAATTAAGACCAGCTGAGCCCAGTCTATGTGACTGGGTGAATTTTGATGCCACCTGGGCCTGCCCCATGTGAGATCAGTGTGTGGTCATTGCGTACCTAATAAGTCGATGTAAAAAAAAAAAAAAATAAAAAAAATAAAAAAATTAAAGGACGGGCAATGGCTCATATCGCTTCACGCGATTACCATATGGATTAAAAATAGAACCTACCAGCTTTCATCGCATGATAACCGTAGCGTTCTCTGGCCTAAGGCCATTTCGATAATTTTTATATATGGACGACTTAGTTGTATTAGGCTGATCTAAACAGCATACAACAAATGTGAGTACCTGGTGAGGTTAAGTGAACAGCAATAGGCGACCCCAATGGTACTGCGCAGTATGCATGCAAAATGACGAAAATAACAGATTTGAAAACAGACCAGTTAAAATCGCTTCTCAAAGAGCGTGAATTTCAAATGTCGGGTTCCAAAGCGGAGTTGATGCAGCATTTGTTGGAATTTGGGGGTAGCGATGAGATCGAGATGCCTTCGCACCCGCCAGTACAACAACACCTGTACGAATTGCGAGATATGATTGCGAAATGGCGATGCACAAACGTTCAAGTTATAAGCAAAAACAACGCCAACGACAACGTCAGCAACGGCAACGGCAGTAACGACAACGGCAGCAATGTCAGCGGCAAAAACGGGGAGAGAAACTCAACGGTATGGAATACGTCATAATGCAGAGGGTCTGTAAAAGAAATCGCCATCACTACACCCGATTTCGACCCAACGAATGAACAATCGCTAACAGCGGAATAAGTTATCGATCGTGTAGACAAAGTGATAGAAGCGTATCCATAATACTATTGGCATTATACACAAAGTTAAAACGCACCGAGAGAATGTGGTTAGATTCATCATCAACCCTTTACTAGACTTGGGCTAGTTTTGAAAACGCTTTGCCTAATGAGTTTGGATACTTGTACCACGAAGCGTACATACACTATTCGATGGCAAACGCAACACGGCACCCTAAGGAAACCGTTAAGAATCAGCAAAGAAATAACCAAATCAACGAACGACAAAGCACAAGTAAAATGCTACAATTTCGGAGAATTTGGACATATGTCCAGCAGTTGTCCAAAACCGCAAAGACGTCATCGTTTTACCAAGTGCAACAAGGTTCATCGTGGAGGAGGAGCTGAAGAATGCCAAATGAAAATTTAATGTGGACGTACGACAGATTAAAACACCATATTACAACGACTGTTTTAAGAAAATTGTAACGGCTCAGTCTAAATCATACACTATTTTTCTAGATTCAGGCAGTCAATTCAGTATCGTCTGCGAAACTGTTGTGCAGAAACAAACGGAAAGCTATTAAAATGTTGAATGCAACTGAAGGCAACTGATGGCATTATTAGGAAATTCAAATCCGAATATGCAAGCCCATTAGTTCTGATCAAGAAGAAAAATGGAGGTGATCATTTATGCGTAAACTATCGTCGCTTGAATAAGCTAATAAAAAAAGAAGTTTTCCCGGTACCAAATATGAAGAAATATTACAAGAAGCAAATATAAATGCAAGTAATAATAGTTTTCAATTCTGGATCTTAATAGTGATACTTAAACTGACACTGATACTATCAAATACCGATTGCACCGGAAGCCGTAAGTTTATAGCATTATCACGACGGACGGCTTCTACGAATTTCAACTTATGCTGTTTGATTTGAGGAATGCTGATCCCCTATATGGATGATATATTAATAGGAAGCAATTCATTTGAAGAACTGTATGATAAGCGTGCACGTAGTTTGTATACGCTACGAACGAATGGTGTAACCGTCAATCATGATAAATGCGAATTTTATAAAGAAACTATCAATATTTTCGGACACAAATTGCACCCTGGAGGTATTAGCCTAGGTGAAATCAAAACGCAAGCTATTTCGAAATTTACAAAACCAAATAATGTTTCAGAGGTACGGCGATTTTTGAGATTAAGCGGCAATTGTCGAAAATTTATTGCTATATGCGCTGTTATATCTGAACCGCCGCGAAGATTGTTTCAGAAAAATCAGGAATTCCTATGGGAGCAACCTCAGCTACCCTGTTTCAATTGAAATTGAAATTAATGTCAAAGCCAATCCATATATCGTACCGCGTAGATGCTGAACAAGAACTGCACACGGATGCTAGATCAACTCGCTTAGCAAGCGTATTGCTTCAACTCGAAAACGGAGAACTTGCACCTATTGCATACTTCAGCCTATCTCGAACGATTTAAATATTATATTGATGGAAAGAAAATAAAGGTAATAACCGATTGTAATGCGCTAATAATATAATTCCCCGACGGGTTCGCTCCACGTAGACACGCTTCTACTCAGCACATCACTAAACCTGACAACACCACCACAAGCTCTCTTCCAAATAACGTAGCATCACTTCCTGAAACTAATCTTCCCTCCATATTCACTACTCCACTCATAAACATAAACATGTCTGATGAACAGCCTACTAAACTCCCCAAACTTTTAGTTCTACTTCAAAAAATACTTACTCTCTACTAAGTAACTTTGATTTTGTTGAATCAATGACTCAATAAATGCTATATAATCTACTCAGTGCGGCCTGATGAGTGAGTTGCTGGCCTGGATGTGAAAAGGAAGATGAGAGCTAACGAAGGGGTCTATCAGATTTCTTCCTTCATTCTATGTCGAACACTGTCTCTGCAAGCTGCACTTTATCGCACTATAGTTAATGTGGTCTCACTGCGGATTACCTATCCATGCAGTATTGGCCCTGCTAACCTCCTTACTGATCTACTCTTTACCAGCATATTCTTATATACATCATTTTAATTTATCTATACACATCACAAATGTTAAGAGTTATACAATGGAACATACACGGTTATCTTCACAACTACGATCAGTTAGCAACATTCATAAAATCCCGCTCTCCAAAAATCATATCATTACAACAAACGTATATTATCCTTTGATAATATCCCCATTCCAATCAACTTTAATGGCTACTTTTTTTGTCCCATTCTGGTGGCTGCTCTCATTATACACAAATCCCTCCATTAGACAAGACTGTCTGTTCAATCAAAAATCAGATTCAATGTCTTCTCCACCTGCCCCCCACCAGAAAACAACCAACCCTAAATAACCGTCAAAATGTTTTCCAAAACATTTCTGAGCCTACTATCAAAACTGGTGACCTTAATGCTTGGCACCGCTCATGGGGTTCCCCTTCGAACAATCGCAGAGGAATTATCAAATCCAAATTTATTAACCAGTCGCCTATCCTCATTCTGAACGATGGCTCTCCCATTCATTTCAGCACTCACCATACATTCAGCCACATAGACCTATCCCTAGCCCCCCCAACTTAGCCCTTCACTCCTCTTGGCGTATAGACTCCCAGTTACATGGTAGCGACCACTTCCCCATTGTAATCTCGCTTTTTACCCATCCCACCATCACTCGAAAATCTTGCCCAATATTCAAAATCGATCGTGCAAACTGGTCAAAGTTTACCGCTATATCCAAAAACCTTAGCAATACCAAACTTATCAGCTCCAATATTAACAACGAATCAATATTACAAATATCATCCGACAAAGCGCACACGCCTCTATCCCGCTATCCAATATCATAACAAATATACCGTTTCTTGGTGGAATGACAAATTGGAAAAATTAAAAAAAAATGAATAATAAACATTTTACATTCTTACACATTAAGACGTTCTATCACTTCTTTCCCCTTCTTTACCATACCATGACGGAAAAGTGAACTGGGTGGTCTTTTTGACGCAGCCGTCTGCCAACACACCTGAGCACAATAAGTCGCAGTTGTGGTACAAATCGAGGCCGTTCTAAAAGAAACAGCTGGCACCGAGGCAGCGCCAGTCAAAAATTGACTCTGTAAATCAACGAACGAGCACATTTCAGGTAAGGCGCTTGAATGCGTCACTATATTCTTGGAGACACTTGACGATGTCGTAGTTGATGTACAGTTGTCATGTAGCCACGAGGTACCACTAGGAGCCTGCCGCAACTCGGAGTCAGATAGATTTGAGTCATCTCTGTTAGAATTGCTAACACCGGAAACGTCGCTAAAATTCCGAATTTGTACCATTTTTAATGCATTTTCCGCAGCGCGGCGAACCGAAGGACGGCGCTTAATTTTACCCGTTCTTATTTTTAATTTTATTTTTAACTGATTTTCACGTCATTATTATTTTTTAATCCGACAAATGTGTTATGCAGTTTACTGCGATAAATGTTATAATCTAATTATAAAATAAAAAAAATTAAATGTTTGTTGTAATGCATCTGGCGATCATAAATTGACTTACCCCTCAGCTGATCCAACTCGTCAGGAGCTTTTTAACGGACAGAAGCTTTCGTGTTCTAATCGATGGTGAGAAATCGACAAGAAGACCAATCTGCGCTGGTGTACCTCAAAGCAGCGTATTAGGCCCTACTCTGTATACGATTTATACAGCAGACATGCCTAAAACAAGTGTAGTCACACGAGTGGATGAGGAAAACGCACTCATAGCAACTTACACGGACGACATTGCAGTGCTAACCAGAAGTCCAAGTATATAAGTTGCCGCGGAGTCTTTACAAAAATACGTGTGTTGCTTTGAGAAGTTGGCTCTAGACTGGAACATAGGCATTAATGCCAGCAAATGTGCCTGTGTTACGTATGCCACACGGCCTTTGTTTTGCCCTGGCATTTTGGTGCTATGCTCTATTCTGAAGCACCAGCCTGCACATAAATTGGAGTCATACTGGACAGGAGACTTACATTTCAAAGACATGTAACAATGGTTCAGGGGTCTGTGCTGGCAAAATCTGGAAAAATGTCGTGTCTGTTGTCCCCCAAGAGTAAGCTGTCGGATAACAAGACAACAATAACAAGACAATTGTAAGCCCCATGTGGAAGTAACCGCTGCAAGTATACGGCATAGTTGCTAAGTCGCATATGAATAAAATCAGAATGGTCAAGCTAAAACGCTTAGAAAAATTTGCAATGCTCCCTGGTACATGCGTACAAGGGATATCGAAAAGGATCTTAGGGTTCCTAAAGTCGGCGATGTTATCCAGGCACAAGCGTGGAAATATCTAGAGCGCCTTGGTTCTCACCCAAATGCAGTCGCGAGACGGCTAACTCCGAGAGCCAGAAAGAAAAGACTCAAAAGGTGTCAACCACAGGATCTTCCTACGAGGATCCTCTCAAAAGTTACTACTGTCAAATTCAGTAAATTTTCTATATGTAATTAAGTAATTGTAAATATGTAAATAGGTTCCAAAACTCATTCGTTGTACAAGTGCGTCGATATCTGAATGAAAACAAATTACCACTTAAAGCACTTTTATTGATAGATAAAGCAACTTGTCATTCGGTTTCATTAATAACTTCCGCAAAAGAGATTTGTGTTATATTTTTGCCTCAAAACAGCACAGCTGTTTTGCAGCCAATGGATCAGAATGTTTCTGCTGTAAACTTCAACAGAGAACTTTACCGATGATGTCAAAAAGTATTCCTTAAAAGATGGTGCATTTCTACTTTCCAATGCTTGGAATGCTGTGAATGCAAATGTGCTTAAATAATGCTTTAACACAATTGTGCTCGAATAACGAGGAATTGAAATGGGTATATAACAATGATGAAATAAAAAACTGGTTAAACGACCAAAATAGTGAAACCCTCATAAACGATGAAAGCGGAGATGGCACAGAAGATGAAATATTGCATGATAAGCGCAAATTTTGAATTTTCTGTTGAAGATGTTTCCATCTGAATTTATCTCCTTAATATCGATATGAAGCATTATATTGAATATTAGAGCAGACAGAGTATCTCCTGGCTTCGCTCCGGACAATACTCTGAAAGACTCATACTTCGCCGTGAACCAGTATTTTACTGGTCGTATTCTCTAAATTGCATACCACTAGCTCTATCAGTTTCAATGGAACATCAAGCATTTTCAGACAGAATTTTATTTGTTTTCTATCTATACTATCGAAAGCCTGCTTAAAGTCCACAAAAAGGCAGAAAAGTTCTATATTGTGTTCATAAAACTTCTGAAATATTTTATTTTATTTTATTTTATTTTTATTTCCCAAAAGAAGAGTACATTGTCTATTATAGAAAAATAAATCGACTATTGTACTCATTAATATTTAGGACAAGTGGGTGAACTTCAATTTTACAATCAGTTTGTAAAGTCGTGTTGTGACTGGAATTTAACAATACATGTAATTTAACAATAAATAAACAATTAAAGATAACACCAACTAACAATGAGTAATTAATGTAAATTTGGTTTGAGCAGCCAGTGAAGTTGTCTTACTTTCTTTTGATTTGGTCACGCTTTTTTTGTATATGGTGTTTCCAGTTTAGTTTACTGTCAATATATAATCCTAAGTACTTGGCTTCTTTTTGAATGGTTACGTCGTCTCCGTCAATATTTATATGGATTGGTGTGAATCTAGTCTTAGTAGTGTATATAACTTGTACTGTTTTGCTTTTGTTTATTTTAATATGCCACTTTCTAAGCCAGTCAAGTGTCTTATTAAAGTCTACTTGCAACATGGATGTTGCAGTATTTATGTTTTTATGAGCACTTAGGAGTATTGTGTCATCGGCGAAAGTTGCAATCATCGACGAACTGTGTATAGGGTATATAATAATGGTCCTAGCACACTTCCCTGTAGAACTCCCCAATTTATTTCTCTAAGGGTTGAGTATTCGTCTTAGTATTTAACTAGTATCAACCTGTGATATATGATAACAGATGTGCTATGTTTTGAGGGAATATTTTGTTAAGTTTCCATTTGAGTCCTTTATGCCAAACCTTGTCAAAATCTTTTTCCACCACCAAAAAGAGTCCAATACAAAATTTATTATCGTCAATGTCATTTAGAATTTTGGGCGTAACGCTGTGCACTTGTTGTATCGTTGAGTGACTTCTTCAAAAACCAAATTGGTGATTTGGAATAGTGTGTCTGTATTCTAGTAGTGGCAATAGTCTACTTAATAGTCGTCGTAGTTGAGGTTGTGTGTAGAATGTCCAATTTTGCTGCTTCTTTTTTGGTGTCGATTGTATGACTGCTTTCATTATGGTGTCATTCAGGAATACTATCGCTGACTCGACGTCCTCATATGATTTAAGAGGGATATCGGTCATTAAATTAATGTCAATGTATTCCTTATAAGTATTCCAGTCAATTCTGTTGTTGTACAGAAGTCTGTTTGTATGTGTAGGCGAGTCATATATTAATTCTATAGGGTTGTGGTCTGACGAGAGTTCGAATCGTGATAAGATTTTACATTTCCGAATGTCCAGGTTCTTTTTGATGAAAATATCTATCAAGTAAGGTGTTTTATTCATGTCTGTTGGCCAATATGTTGGTTCGCCTGTACTCAAGTGTTTAGAGTGTGTGAACTGCATAGCGTGAAGGAGATTTTTGCCTTTTTTGTTCGTTAGCCTCGATCCCCACATAGTGTTTTTCGCGTTGTCATCACCGGCTGCAATGAAGCGTTGTCCAAGAGAGTTGAGGAAATTCTTATATTCTGTGTCTGTAATATTATGCTTTGGTGAGCTATATACAGCAGATATTGTGAGTGGTCCTACGAGATCATTAATTTGAATGTTCGTCGCTTGTATGTAGTTATGCTGATAAGGCTCAAGCTCGTCGTGCTTTATGCACTGCTTAATAATTATGGCTGTTCCACCGTGCGCTGTGCCATCAGGGTGGTTTGTGGTATACACTTTGTACCCTCTAACTTGTATAAAGTGTTTGTTTGTGCAATGTGTCTCTGAGATTACGGCTATGACAGCTGTATATATTTGGTGTTCCTCGTCATCAATATATTCCTCCGTGTATCTGTTAAGTAGCACAGAGAAGTGCTATTTTCATTTGTCCATTATTTGCCTTCTCTCACTAATTGTCGAACCATCTTTGCCCTTACATATTACTTGATTCTTGGAAGGCTTTGGCAACATCTCTGATTATGCTTTCCTCCTTTCCAACCTTTGCATTAAAATCGCCAATTAAAACCGAAACGTCATGTTTACTTATTTTGCTAAATAGCTCTTCGAGGTCATAGTAAAATTTATCTTTAATATTGTCAGTACTTTCATCGGTCGGTGCGTATGCATTTACAATGGAAATATTTTGGAATTTCCTCTTCAGTCTAAAGTGCATAATCGATCGTTGATAGGGAGAAAGTCTATTAGGCTTTTCCTTGTTTTACTATCGATGTAAAAACCCGTTCCCCTTTGGCCTTGGGACTCCGAACCACTGTATAATATCGAATAAGCTTTCTTTCTTACTTCTCCGCTTTCATTCCATCTCATTTCTTGCATTGCGCAAACATTTACTTGGTATCTCATTAACTCATCTGCTATCCCTGCCATTTTTCTCGTCTGCAGCATAGTCAATATGTGTGCCTAAAGTACATGTTACCGATGATTCTAAGCGTCCGCCTTGGTTTTGTATAAATTTTGTCCGTCTAAAAAATATTAGAAATCGGTTATTTAAAAAATTTAAACGCTCTTGTTCCGCAACTGATTATGCGAGTTATGCCGCGGCTCGTAGTAAATTCAACATTTTTAATGAATCTTGCTATAGTAGATATGTGTGCAAAGTAAAAGTAAATATTAATCGAGATCCCAAAAATATTTTTAAATTCATCAAAATCAAAAACAAATCAGAGTTATTTCCAACTAGTATGGAGTTTGATGGAGTTGCAAGTAGCTCTGATGATGGGATTGCGAACCTTTTTGCTAAATTTTTCCAGGGCATCTACTCTAATAGTGCCTGTGGAAATAGTTCTCCTTACCCTTACAAAATTGATGAATTTAATCACTTCAATATGCCGTTTATTGACGGCAGTATTATTTTACGATATCTAAAATTGGTTAAACCTTCTTTTTCTCCTGGTCCGGATAATATTCCTAGTTGTATCTTAAAAAGCTGTGCTGACAACTTATATACTCCCCTTTATACCTTATTTAATTTATCCCTTATTACTTCATCTATGCCAAGTGGTTGGAAAGAATCCTATATATTTCCCTTGTTCAAAAAGGGTAGTAAGTCAGATATATCGAACTACAGAGGTATTGCCAAGCTGTGTGCAATTCCTAAGTTGTTTGAGCAGATTATCACTGATCATCTACAGTTCTATATTCGCCCATTGTTGAGTATGTCTCAGCATGGTTTTGTAAAGAACCGTTCAACGGTAACCAATCTGTTGGAATTTACCTCTATTGTCAATCACAACTTTTTGGTAGGTAGCCAAACTGATGTTATCTACACCGACTTCAGTAAAGCTTTCGATACTGTATCGCATGAGTTGCTCATAACCAAACTCAAAGCTTTTGGTTTCCCTTCTCCGTTGATCCGATGGCTGGCGTCTTACCTAGATCATCGCTCTCAAAGTGTACTTTTTAAGTCTTCAATATCTAAGTCTTTAAAGGTAACATCAGGTGTTCCCCAAGGCAGTCATTTGGGGCCTTTGCTTTTCAACATATTTATTAATGATCTACCTACCGTCATCAAACATTCTCAGATTTTAATGTACGCAGATGATGTAAAACTATGTTTCCGCCTTAATAACCCTTCTCACGGGATTTTCCTTCAGAGTGACATTGACTCTTTATCTCGTTGGTGTTCCAAAAACTATTTAATCCTCAATACCAATAAATGCAAAGTTATGTCCTTTTCTCGCGGAGCCCTTATTTCAAATTCTTATTATATTGACTCAAATAGTTTAGATCGTATTTCCCAGTTTAACGACATTGGTATTTTGATGGACTCGAAGTTGCATTTCGGTACCCACATTTCCACTTCGGTCTCTAAAGCTAGAGGTATCCTTGGCTATATTAAACGCTGGTCTAAGGAGTTTGATGATCCGTATACTACCAAAGTACTACACACTTCACTAGTAAGACCTATTCCGGAGTATGCGTCTTGTGTCTGGGATCCTCAATATCAGATGTATATTGATCGTATTGAGTCGGTGCAAAAGCAATTTCTACTTTTTGCTCTCAAAAACTTGCACTGGGATCCTAATGCTTGCCTACCATCTTATCGGTGTCGTCTCAAATTGATCAACCTCCCTTCCTTGTCTAGTCGTAGAACGGTCATTGGTGTAACTTTTATGTATAACCTTATTTATGGTAGTATTAACTCACCTTTCTTACTTAGAATGATTAACTTTAGTGTACCAGCACGTCCAACTAGAAACTATTCTCCTATTATTCTTCCCTTTTGTAGAGCTTCTTATTTGCAACATGATCCATTCTATGTCTTATGCAAATCTTTTAATACCCACTTTGCGTGTGCTGCTCCTCCCACCTCTTCTTATGTTATAAAAACTAAATTGTTGGCATCATTGAATTAATGCATAACTTATTTCTATACTTGTGACCTAAATTTTTCGTCCTTGTTTAAATAGATATGTTATTGTAGGTATTGAATTCTTAATTTAATATTAGCTTTAGTTTAATCTTGCATGCTGATTATGTTAATGGCTGATGATGTTTTTGTCTGTAGCCAAATATTTAGTACGTAGACATTAGCTTTGGTATCGCAGGATCACCAAAGATATTAGCAATTAAGACCAGCTGAGCCCAGTCTATGTGACTGGGTGAATTTTGATGCCACCTGGGCCTGCCCCATGTGAGATCAGTGTGTGGTCATTGCGTACCTACTAAGTCGATGTAAAAAAAAAAAAAAAAATAAATATATTCCAGGTACAAATTTTCAAATCGTAGTCCTTAAAACGTTGCGTTGGTCGACACCGAAATTCGTTTCTCATCCGAGGCTATTGTTGATGTATCATGACTAGTTGATTTAACTGTTATTAGGGCATCAACCTAAAGGCCAGACCCTCGCGGGCATCTCACCAATATCATTAGTTCCTAGTACTTCCACCAAAGTCTTCCTCTACACTGTAGAAGTCTGTTTGGTTCCATACCAGGTTAACAGCGTCACCACTAGAAGGCGTTATGAGGGGATTGGAAAAAGAGGTGTGAGGCATCCCGTCCTTCGATCCGCCATCAATTTACACCCTTTTCCTTTATGACGCCGTTATCAGCGTATATTGACAGTTAAATTTTCTTGAAATTTGAGAATTTCTTTTAAGAATTGGAATCATTAGATCATGGATACTGAAGAGCACTACCGATAAAGGAAGGGATACCGTTGTAGAGCCCATAAAATTGTAAGAGATTATTGTTAACTCTGACATAAATGGAGTTAAAGGTCTTGGGATATACGCCCCAACGGAACAGATGTAGTAGAACCGTATGCACCCCGACGCGGTCGCTATTAAGTTCAAGATAGCGTTTATTGGGTTTTAAGATTATGATTACAACGGATGATCTCCAAATTACTCTCCGATATCCTACTCCAACCCATGAGATTATAAACCCGACATCCACCACCGAAACAATAAAACAAACCGACACCATGTGCCACACGGTTGTACAATTTGGTGAAAACCAAACTAAAAGGAACTGCCCGAAATCTCATTGGAGGTGAAACAATTCTTCAATCAATAATAACACAATTAACGGCAAATTTTAAAGGTGAGTCAGTTGAAAAGTTGATGGACAAAATAAACATTATACTACAAAATAACAAATTAGCTAATACCTACCTACACTAAGGATGTAGAAGAGCTGGCTAAAGCCTTGGAAAATGCCTGCATATCCAATGTATTAACACAGGAATTGGCCAATAAATATACCACACAAGTCGCCGTAAAGGCAATAATTAAAAATTGTAAGTTCGATATGGTTAAACTTATCAGAGAGGCATGACAATTTAAGAACATGGACGATGACAAATCCAAAATTCGTATATCATAAGTTTCCTGTATTTTATAGCTAGTTTTACGTAATTTACTAGATTTTCCCAATTATTATCTGCCATACCGTGTCTATAATTTCATTCTTTGTTACTTGAGATTTCCCTATGTATCAACATCTGAATTTTCTAAGTACTCGACATTTGCCCAGAAAGTGGCGTATATTTTCTTCGTCCTTCATATTGCATAATGTGCATAATCTCCTTCTGCTCAGCTGGTGTGGACTCCCATTTAACCACAGCAAATCACCTCGTACCTTCATTATCCCCGATATTGTAATTTGCGTTTGCCTGTTGTTACAATATGTCACTCCTTCCTTTAAGTCTGACTCTTTATATATACGTCTTTCACTACTTATTGCCTGCCTTAAGTAATAATGTACCTGTTGCACAGTTATTAGACCATGCCCTCCGAGTCAATCCGTTTGTTAAAAGTATACAAAAATTTTGTTGTTGTGTATGCCAGATAGTTCCTTTTGCCATTAATACTTTTGTTAGAATATGTGGCAATCTATTGCAGTTGTGGTTATATAAAGTCTTGTTATGTATTTTAGGTGTACGTTTATCGTGACGTAGACGTCTTCGATTCCTGTTTCTATGGCAATTATGTAGTAAGGACTGTATTCTGGCATTTGTAATACCCGATTAACGAAGTATCTCTGTAATGTATTTACGTCATTGTAGTATGAATAACCCCACACTTGGGCTCCATAAGTTTAGATGGAACTACATGCAGCACTAATGAGATTTCATTTTGCGGACAGTGTGATATTCTTTTTACCAAGAAATGATTTCCATGTCGAGTTTTTTGCTACCTTTGACTCTACCCTCTAATATATGGGTCACATCTCACATATTCGGGGTCAGTGTTACTCCTAGATATTTGTGTTTTGTTACCACTTTAACCTCCGCTTCTTTAAAATACTGCTTTTTTCCAGCTGATGGTCGACCTCCTCTGCGAAGCGTCATTATCTCTGATTTATTAAGGTTAACATCCATTCCCCAAACATCACAGTAGGTTTCCAATCTGTTTATCATAGACTGACTATATCGTTTACATACAGGACGAGTATTATATTCATGTGGGAAGGTATAAGCACGGCCTTACCAACATGGCCCAATGACGACAACAACAACGACGACGATGGACGATGGACGAGAACAACGAGATATACGACGGTTACAGTATTAAATCAACATATATATTTAGTTAACTTTAATAAAGACAAATTAATCCGACATTCATATTCTCGACTTAAAGTACACCCCCTAGATTGTCATGGAGATCGTTTAAATATATGGCAAATAGCGAAGGTGACAGTAATTATTCCTGTTTAACACCACTCTGAGTTTGAAATAGACTAGACAATTCGGTTCCGGTCCATACTGCACTTTCACTGTCTATATATGCTTTTACTGAACTTTACAATTTTAGTTGAAACGCCCAAATTGTGATGTTTAAAAATGAGGAGGTTACGTGGTATTCTGTCGAACGCTGCTATAAAGTCCACAAAAAATGCATAGACTTTCTTCATAGACTTTCTGAGCGAACTTTAATTGGACTATTGCATATGCATTGTAGGTATTGTCAATCGTTGAATGATTTTTCCTAAATCCAGCTTGATATTCATTAAGCTTATTATTTTTAGTAACCCGACTGTAAGACGCACGTTCACAATTCTCAAAATTTTGGCTTAACAGTCCATAAATTAGATTCCCCTATAATTCTAGGATTGATTTGTATCTCCCTTTTTAAAAATAGGAAATATTACGCTTGTCATGAATCTAGTTTGCTACTGTTCACAATGTTTGTGAAGGTTTTTGCTAGTTCATTTAAAAACTCGTCCGAAGCATTAATAAAAAATTCGTATGACTCTGTCCTGTCCTGGGGCATTGTTCTCTTTGACTTTTACTGATATATATATTTTTCCTTGTGGTGTTCACTTCCAGATTTTCGTAAATTATTTAGAGTGTCAAATGTCTTATCTCTAGGTTTCTTGCATTGTGCGTCAAACGATTTACTCTTATATTTATTTGTCATAGTCATTCAGTTAGTTGTCGATGATTTGATTATTGCGCATATGTCCGAAAGGTCTAGTTCAAATATTCGTGTTTTGTCACATTGAAATATACATTTAAATTGTAATGTTTGGGCAAAAGTTTAGACTTCGCATTGGTGTATTTAATGTGTCAATTTTTAGCGTTAGGTGGACGGGCATGTGGCCTGACCCAAGTTTATCATCAACAGCGAAATGATCGACTATTGATAGAATATCCCAGGAAATCGCACATATATCGTTGACAGAGCAACCCACCATGCCGATATAGGTGTATCGGCTTCGGTATCGCCTTTAGTTCTACCATTAAAGATCAAAAGTCCAAGGTCATCACAAAAGCTGAGCAAGTCTATTCCACTGGCATTAACAGTTTGATCTTGTGAACACCTGCTTTCTGTTCCCGCTGTAAATGGAGCTAACACGAGGTCCGTAGTCTCTTGCTGCACCTGCCAGATTCTTACGTTTAGGTCATCCATTATTATAATATTGCTGTCACTACGTTGGTTGGCGACTTCCCTAATTTTATTGAACTATTGGCTCCAATTAACGCCTCGCACATAAATTGGTATAATTGTGAATTTCATTGCGTGGGTTTTAAGTCTGATCGTAGTCAACTCATTGCAGGTATAACAATCATGTTGTATTCCCAACTTAACCAGATATTTTTTGACGCCAAGACTATTCCTTCTATTGCTCTTACAAATCGACTGCTTTGCGATGCTGGTTATCAGTGTGTGTCAAAATCATCGAATAAGGTCTGGTACTGTTCAGTATGACTTTGGTCAATATGTGTCTCTATTAATGCAAATATGTCGAAGCGTCTAATGTAATTAAATAAGTCCTGATGTAGATACTTGTTTTTAGTCCATGCACATTGTATAGTATTATCTTTAATTTTCCGTAGCTCTGCTTTTCATAAAAGTTAGATAAGTGGTTTGGTCTATTAACATTGGTATTACTGATTTATTTATGGGATCTAGTTTTCTGACTTATAACTAGTTTGTAGGTATTCGTAATTTATATTTATGGAGTCAGCCCTGTCAACGTATACGATTCCTTCCATTGCATTTTTCTTTCCGCACATAAGCATCATCTTATCATTAAACCTGATCCATTTCTGACCAATACATAAGCGATCACTTCTGACAAATACCTTGTGTTTTTGGTTAATGGCAAGAATTTTCTTTTTCAAGAGCAGCAATATATTCTTGACTAATTGTCTCTTTTCACTTAAATCTCTTTCAATGTAGATTCGTGTGCCAGCTAGCAGCTTAGAGCTTTTCAAAATGTTTAGTGCTGTGTCCTTATTATCAAAGGTGGCCATAGCGTTAATTTTTCCGTCCTTCTCATTAATTATTCGAGACCCCAGTATCTCAATATCGGGCAATTTGAGTTTCTGATTGCACATCGTTTTCACTGCTGTTTTTGGAGAATCCTGCTTAAGTAGTCCACGTATTAGAAGATTGTTTTCCTTGTCCTGGTCTACTATTTTCCTTAGTTCTCAACAGTCAAGTTCTTTATCTACTTTAAGTCTTTCTGTTCCCATTTTCAGTTCTCGGTTTTCCTGAGTACTCAATCCAGAGATATACTCTTCTGTTGCTATGGCACTGGATATCCATTCTAGCTGATGGTTAAAAAAATTTTTCGTCTTTCGTATGGCGCTCATTATGTCCGAAAGAGTTGGCTCAGGCGAAGTTTCACCTATTCTCCTTTTTGGCATTTTCCGCGCGTAACCATCAGATTTTGGTGATCGATGTACTGACATATTAAAAAAGACTGACCCTGTAGTTTTTAATCAAAAATAATAGTTAATGCTAATTATCAAATAAGCTGCTGTTTAAATATTTAACCGTCCTCTACATATCGTTGCGGAATATAATCAACAGAGGTCACTATAAATCTGCGATTGTAACTTTCAAAGTTAATAAGCAAACCCAATATCCAGAGCTTAACACGGCCTAAATCAAATTTATCCTAAAGCTCTACGAAGGCTTAATCCATCTGCGGATCAAATGTCGAATGACTGTTTGTTTGGTTTGAATTAAACACGAAGAAAAATATATAGGCTTTATCAATTGCTTCACACTTTTGATTTGCACTTATTTGCGGCTTTGAATACAAATTGACACAAAAGACCACAAGCACCGTAAACTTGCACTTTTATTAGTATATTTGATATGATTGTTTAAATATAGACTGATTTGTACCGCGTCTAGTAATTCTTTATCACGCAATGTTTTGATAAACAACATCCACGGTTTCAAGAAAATAAAAGAAAAAATAAGAATCAAAAGAAGCAGTATAACCGCCCTATTCTGTGCACTCTATCTATAAAATTCATATTAATTGAATAGATGTAAAGCTTTTGTAATTTTTGTTATTCTGGCGTAGTATAGTATAGTATTTTTTTTGCTTGAAGAAACCTCATTTCGCCTTGTTTCGCCGTACAAATCAGTTCTGAAACAGTCGGAAGACCGACGGTTGGCTCATAGCATGGTATGGCCCATGTGCGTAGAAATATAGAGCCGCCAAGAAACGAAAGTCAATAGTTTCACTCAAAAACATTGGCCGATATTGAAAAAGGATCACTATTATCACGCAATGATTTTAAGACACTTCTATTGTAAAAATGTTCTTCATTTTCCAAAAATTTTGTTAAAAGGCAGCAAATCACGTTGTTATTCATTTCGTCAGTGTATTAATAGTGTGCGAAATATTTTGACATGACCTGATGAGGAGGTGTTAAGAAATCGGCATAGATAGAGTAAAGAGCTTTTCTAAATGAGCAAATTTAAATTTTTTTTTGATTGAGTTATGATTAAGGAAGGAGACAGTATTTTTATCCGTTGATGAATGAGACTACTGCAATGCGTTGAGTATTTAAATCAACATTTTTCAAAGAACGAAGCATGTGAATTCAGTTAAATCAGCACTCTTTCTAACAATTAAAAGGTTCAAGTTTAAAAAAACTTTAAATCGACGTGAAGCGCCTCATAATTTTAACAAGACGACACCGCGTAATATATCTGATAGCCGAGTCATATCACAGACGATATCATCATCTGCACAAGATCGTTGTCAATGAAATGCGTCAGCGTTATTGGGTCAGCGGTCTATGCGCTCTGGTGAGGGAAGTTGCGAAGGCCTGCCCATCATGTCGTATAAGACTGCCTCAACCAAAGCCACCGGAGATGGGTGATATCCCTGCGGAGCGGTTATCGCCACATACGCGAACGTTCACTTATACTGGTGTTGATTACTTTGGCCCTATCCAGATAGTCGTTGGTCGACTCAGCGAGAGGAGGTGGGGCGTACTATTCAAATGCCTAACCACGCGAGCTGTCCACCTGGAAATTGCAACTACACTCTCCACTGATTCGTTCCTATGCGTGATTAAGTCATTTGTAGTTCGACGCGGCGTACCATTACGAATGTTCTCATATAACGGAACGAACTTTCGAGGTGCAAGCCAAATTCTCAAAGATGAGATGCTACGGATATCGACGTCAGCAGAAGAGCAGCGATACCCAA